>BSBK01012597.1:0-50000 GCA_027943335.1 Chamaecyparis obtusa
GTTCATTTTTTCTTTTCTTCATAGAAAAGGTAACAAAAATACATTTTTCCTACATATTTTTAATTAATTTTTTTTTAGAATTTAGTATTTTTTCTGAAGTCTTGAAGAGACAGTTTGTTGAATGACCAAACAACGTATGTTTAGTTAAAGTAATATTTAAAAGTGATAATGATCTCAATATGTATTAAAATTATATTCACTAGAAAGCTTGTTCTGAATAGCATCATTTTACATCGTATGTTTGAAAAAACCATCTTGTTTGGTCCTTTTTCTAGGCCTCGAAAGACCATTTTTTTTAAGTTCACTTATTTTCTGAGGGCAAAATTTCAATTTTGAGGGCTTTGCGTGAAGACCCCCCTTCGCCCAAAGACACTTGAAGGGCTTCATGCAAAGACCCTTCACATGAAGCCCCTCAAGTGAAAATTTTGGTTAAGAAAGACCCCACCAGAATTTTTTCCCTTAGTACTTCATGCAAAGTGTGTACTTCAAGCGAAGTCGGCTAGTGAATTTATTTTGTAAAAATATTTAAAATGGTATAAACCTAAAATATTTTATTTCTATATTATATCGAATTGCAATTAATGAATTCACATTTTCTATTATTGAAGGCATTTTTTGGAGGAGGATTGCTATTTGTATTTTTTAAAAGGCATAATTTTGGAGAGGAGAAATGTTAGATTAAAGTATTTTTTGAAGAAGAGAATTTTTTATTAGCGATCTTGTGGAAGACAATTTTTGGAGAGAAAAAATGGGGAACAAGAAGGGAAGAAAAATTAAATATTCTAGAAAAAAGGTCACGTAGTACTGAACAAAGAAATTGTAAAGCTGCATTGACATATTATAATAAAACTACAGAAGCTGAAAGACAAGTTGAAGTAGGAGGGTCAAGTCAAGTCAAAGAATTACACATTGAAGAAGGGTTAGGATTGTTGGTAAACATATTCTTCTTCTTCTTAACCTTCTTTAATTTGCCCAATTTGTGATGAAGAACAACTTTACACAATAGTTGGGAAACTATTTCTGAGACAATAGCTAGCTTCCCTCTATATTATGGTACAGCTTGCTATGTGATTATATTCAATGAATTATGTTTTAATTCCTAATTCCTACTACAGGGGTATGTTCTTAACCAGAGAACAGTAGAGGAAACTGAGTTTCACCCAGGCAAGTGAAATCTCAGGCAGGGATCTAAATGCAGAGATGCTATGTTAATGGTCTTCACAATCTTATGATTCCCACAACATAACAGTATGAGATGAAAATCATGAAAGTATGATAATGCAAATGAAGTATGAAATGTAAATTATGAAATGCAATTGAAGGTATGCTGATGCAATTTCACAATCAGTTATAACTCTCTGATTATTTTTACTGATTAATTAAACTGAAAACAATGAAACAAAAATCTGTTCATTCATCATTTTCAATTCAATGCAATGAAACAACATCACATACAAGTGGATAGTAAATAAATGGTATTAGACTTGATTGTCTTTGCAATCAACTTCACACCCCACATTTTCCGAGCTTTCTATTAACTTTTTCAATAGTATATATAGAGTTTACAAACATATGACCTTCATGGGAATACAAAGTGTTTCAAATTCTAGAATTTGGAAAGACTAGAGCCAAGTATTATGAAAATACAATAAAGAGGAACTAGTAAAACTTTGTCTCTTCATCTGACCTTGCTCGATAATAAGAACTGAATGGACCTTTAACAAATCAATAAGATTGAGTTCATGGTATCAAAACTTATCGACATGTAGTTGATAATACTCTACAAACACCTGCAGATTTGCATTCACAAATAGAACTAACATTGCCAATGTCCTTTTTCTATACTGTTGAAAGAATCTGTCATAACACATGCCAATTGACGCACCTGATCAGAGTGATCTATTCACCTCTTCTGCTTGAAACTTGGCCAAGTTCTTCCAGTAGCTCGATGATTCCTCTATTTGCATTCTCTTCACTTTGTCTTCATGCTAAGTTGGAGTGTATAAAACCCACCATTCAAGTTTACCATATGATAAGATGAGGAATATTGATTACATTTTGAAATTACCGTAAGCTATGGTTTCCATCACAAAGAACAATTTGATTATTATAATCATCAATTCAGAAAATAACATATCTTCATGATGGATGATGTCAATTCGACAGTCTTGATGAACTTCAATTCCATTTTTCCCGAGATCGTTCCAAGGTATTGAAAACATCTCTGCATCTTCTTTAAAAACATACCCTATTCGTTTACAATAATCCTCCATATGCTCATCATCGTAATAGAAATCAATGCATTTTTCAGCCATTATAATTCATCACTAAGTCATCCATAACTTCACAACAATGTCCCTCGATCCCATTATAATTTGGTACAGACTCCTTGTCATTCATTATCTTCTCTCATCTACCTAGTTTATGTTGTCGCATGATCGCAAGGTATTATTTTATTTCTTGTGATCATGCGACCTCTTTGAAGAGAAGCACTTAAACGTATTTCCACCCATCACTTTTAAGTGCATGGGTATCTTTTTAGCTAATAGCACATGTATTAAAACTTTTAAATAATAACCTTTTCTTTTTTGCCAAGCTCAGGTGTCAATCATTTTTTAAAGGCTTGCGGGAATCGCACTTACCAGCATCCATTGTCGTATGATCGCATGACTCTTTTCAAACTCTTGCGATTATGTGACCGCTCTATTTTTGTCATGTGATATAATATTAAATAATTAAAACTTTACTTGCCCAGTTCACGTTGTTGCATCTACGCTGCTGGTGTACGTGGGTCCCAGCTGAGCATGTTCACCTACCTAAGCTTACCTTGTCACATGATCACATAGCTATTATTTTATTCATGCGATCATGCGACTGAACACAATTAGAGTATCTTCCTTGCCTTATCTCCATTATTTTAGCTTCTAATCATAGTCTTCTTTCACTAATGGGATCGTTAAGGTCCAAAGAACTGATCCAGGCATTCAAATCATGCAAAACATCAACTTTAATTGATTGTGGGAAATGCATTAGATGGGCACGAGTTCGGCTATATTGCATATAAAAAGGCACACCTGAGCTTGAAATGAAGCTTAAACCATTTTTCATATTCACTATTTTCAGTTCTTCTGATCACCAAAATTGATCAATGCATCTTTAATATGAAAAATAACAACTTTGATTTACCTCTAAAAGACACATTCAATGCTTGAAAAGGCTAAGACCCGAGCTTGAAATGAGAACTTATTCAAATGCACAGTCACTACTTTCGATCCATCTTTCTGATTCTCTTTTCATTTTCTATTCACATCATGACACAAATCACCTTATCCATATTCTCTATTCTAATGGTGCCTTTGTGCTAATCATTAAGCACTGTCACCCATTTCAACACAATGTGGTAAGTAGTTCATTATTATTTTCTTGATCAAAGGCTATCACATGAAGGGAATTCAACTCCATCAATAATGTGATATATGTACTAAACCATAGCTCTTAGGATATTATATCCTCTGTACAACTGATGCCAAGAGCTCAGTTTCTTTTCACATGATATGTATTTCTTCAAAACTTTTCAAATGCAATGGGAGAAGAAGAAAATCCCACACTATTCTAACAATAAAATGCTCAAAAAAGTACCACTTCTTAACTTCATGGATCATTCTAAAAGGAAACACCAAATTCAGATTCAATATGACTTGAAACGATTCAGGAAAACTTTTTGCCTCTGTCATCATTGAAAGTTAGGAACATTGCAATAGTCCTGGGATCAAATCTGCAAGGATTACTTATACAAAGAAATGTATCCTCTAAACATTGACATATGGGATAAACCTCATTGAATAGTCCACATCAGTTCTATCACTGCATCATCTAAATGAAGAATCATTTTCTGATTCCTTATGAGTGTCTGGAAATCATGGCCTCCAATTCCCATTCTGCCTGAGAAAGATCACCAATTAAGAGCACATTATCCTTGCCAAGTTGGGATCTATAACCTACCCATTATGACAAGACTTTAAAACAACCCACCTATCTTAGAGAAGAAAAGGCAATGGCAGGGGAACTCGGCAAAGATATCCTACCTAAGGAAGACTTAGACCTAGACTCAACCATGACCAAACTTGACTGTGACATCAAAATCCTCCACTTTGATAGCATGGGTACATGATGAAAAGTGGGGCAAGAGCTGGTTCTGAATGGGGATTTGAACATTCCCATGTTTAAGAAATGAATCTTGAATCTCTAGTTTTGCACATGAATGAAAGGGTAGAAACACAACAAAATTGAACAAGGGAAACAAAGCAGCAAGGAAACTAATGCACACTAAGAAAATAGGGGAAACCAAATTAGGAAACAAACACTAGAACAAAACAAAACAATGGTACAGAATAGGGGATACCTATTTTCAATTAATCATTTGATATAGCTTTAGATCTTGATCATTATAGGTCAAATAAAGTACCTCTCCATCTGGATATGCCAGCTTGAAAGAATTCTTTTCAAATGCCTGGTGGATAGTATAAGGACCCTTCCATAATGTTTCAAACTTTATGTGCATTCCCTTTGGAGCTCTCCTATTATCCCATAGCAACACATGATCACCACCCATGAACTTACGGGGCCTAGCTTTCTTATCAAACAAGTTCTTCACCTTCATTTGATGTTGAGTGATATGGTCCACCATCCTTTCCCTTTCTTCTTCTAGTTTTCTCAAATACATGATTCTTTTCTCCAAACCATCCTTACAAATATCATCTTCTACCACTGTCCTCAACTTACATGTTGCCAACTCTAGCAGTAGTGGAAGGCTTGCCTCAACTCCATACACTAGCTCAAATGGAGATATCTCAATTTCTCTCTTTGGAGTCACTCTATCATCCCATAGTGCTTCATGTATCTTTTTGTGCCACTTTTTATGGTTGTCTAACACCAATTTCTTAACAATATTGATCAAGTTCTTATTACTTGATTCCACTTGACCATTTCCTTGTGGGAAATAGTCAGATGAATGGCTGATTGAGATACCATACTCAAAAAAAAAATCAGTAATTTTAATGGATGAAAAGTAGGCAGCATTATCCATCACCAATTTATGAGGAACTTCAAACCTTACCATAATATTCTCCTTTATGAATTCACATACTACCTGAGAAGTGGTCTTCTTGGTTGCTTTAGCCTCAACCCACTTCGTGAAGTAATTGGTGGCTGTAATTATATAAGAATGCCCTACACTAGATGCTGGATTTATTGGACCTATGAAGTCAAGGCCCCACTGCTGAAATGGACCATCTATAACAACCGACTTTAGTGGAAGTGCTGCTAACTGTGGTTTGCTGGAAAACATTCTGCACTTTTTACATTTAGCCACCCAATGATATGCATCTCTGAACATACCAGGCCAGTAATAACATTGCCTTAGAATTTTAAAAGCTGTGACTGAAGAAGAAAAATGTCCACCACAAGCCTCGTCATGAAAATTTTTTAGCAACCGCTCCTGTTGTTGCTTATCAACACACCTCAAAAATGTGCCATCAATTGATCTCTTGTAAAGCTTATCCTCCCATATCACATATTTAGTAGCTTTTAATTTTAAATCCCTTCTTTGTTTGGCTATCAACCCTTCTGGACACTCTCCATAAGTTAAGAAGTATGCAATATTATCAAACCAAGGATCTTGGAGACTTACATTTAAAACCAGTTGACTAGCTATCGGTTCTTCCTCTTCCAAATTCTCTGCTATGGCTTTACATAATGTATTTCCTCTAACAAAATACTGATTTCTTTGGGTTTAGAGATATACCATGCTCCCTACATCATTGTAGCACTTTCTTCAAATCATCTATGTGATCTTTCCTCTTCTTAGAAAACACCATTAAGTCATCAAGGTAAATCACAATTGTTTTGTTCTTCATATCAGAAAATGAAGCATCCATACCTTGCTGAAAAGTAGCACCAGTGTTAATTAAAGAAAATGGCATTCTGTGATATGCAAAGGTACCCCAAGGAGTTGTAAAAGTTGTTTAGTGCTGGTCTTTCTTTTCTACCTCAAACTAATTATATCCAGAGAATCCATCCAACATGGACATCATTTCTGCTCCAGCCACAGTCTGTAATAAGTGATCCATATTAGGTAATGCATAATTATATTTGAAAGAAGCTTGGTTCAAATTGTAGAAATCAACACATAACCTTATTTTTCCATTTTTCTTTCTTACAGGTACGATGTTTGCAATCCACATGGAATGATGTATTGGATAGATAATTCAGGCTTTTAACATCTTATCTACCTCTCTGTAAATAGCGTCTACTATCTTTGGATTGTAACTTCTCTATTTTTGCCAGAAAGGTGCAGCATCAGGTTTTAGGGGAATCTTATGCTTGAAATTCCCGCCCATATAGCTCTTCAAATCCTCAAAACTCCATGCGAAAATGTCTTGATATTCAAGGAACAATTTCTTTGCTTCTTCTTTCTCTTTTGACATATAGCATTTGCCAAGATTTATCATTTTGGGATTAACTTCAATTCCAATATTTACACCTTCATGTTCCCCTATAGTAGGCCCTTTTTCTACTCTCTTCTTCTTCACATATGTATCATGTGTATTAAAGAGTTTTTCTAGAGACATAAAATAAGGTGGAATGATATTGCTTTTTAATTGTATGACTCTTGAATCTTCCTATTTCTCTTTTCCTATAGAGTCATTCTGATAATCACTTTCATCTTCTTCATTAAGACCTTTAGCATTTTCCAAAAACATCGGTAGACTTTTATCATCAATAAAAACCTTCCAATCTTCGATATTGTCTGGTATTGACGGCCTCTAAATTACTTCAATCTGATATTTTTTGTCTTTAAAATCTGGATGTGGCAATAATAAGGACGTTGATACAGCTAGGGAGTCTACTTTCATATTCATTTCTCTAGGGATAGATTTAATAGAAAATGCATCTAGTCCTTCAATTTCATCCCAAACTCTATTCCGGTAATTTTTCAACTTATGATTCTTTACTGAATACTAGCCTTTCACTTGTTTTACAACCAACTCTGCATCACCTTGAACTTTTAGAATTCTTATGCCTCTTTCTTTTGTTGCTATGATGCCAAGAAGAAATGCCTCATATTCAGTGATGTTATTAGTGTTATTAAATTCTAATTTGAATGCTAGGGGCTCTGATTCACCATTTGGAGAAATTAAAACAATGCCAGCACCGGAATCGGATGATGAACAACTTCCATCAAATTCTAATGTCTAGATTTGTGTATCTTTCTCAGAGTTTTCAGATTCTAGTTTTTCCAATTAATTTTCTACAGCATCATTTTTTGTATACAACATGTAATTTCCAAACTCCAACTCCTGATATAAAATTTGAGCCTTTGGATTATCTGATTTCTGAACTGTAAATTTAGCTTTCTCCTCAAGTTCCAATTTCACTTTCTTGTTACCAATGGGAATCATTGCCTGGGACCAATCCAATTTGATCTCTCTGCCTAAATCCTTGCAAAAACTTCTGCTCAACAACAAACCATAACTAATAGGAATGTCTGCAACTAAAATGGTTAGAAGTATTCTCTTTTCTAGATATGCCACCAATGCAACCTGTATGTCTTTGATTTGACCCACCAAACTCACTTGTTTGGCATCCATTGCATAACATCTGCCATTGGCTTTAGTAAGTGTTAAGCCTAGAGCATTAGCCACTGTATAAGGCATCACATCATCCAAAGCTCCAGAATCAATAATACAATTGCTTAACTTCCACCCATTGATGAACAAAGAAACATAAAACAGTTCTAGTTTTTGCCCAAGAGAAGTGGCTAGAATAGAATTTTCAACTTCATTGAAAAGATTTGAATTTAATTTATCATCTTCTAATTCAAAGGTTGTAGCATGATTCAATTCAACATTTTCATCTTTACAATGCTCGATAAATCTTTTCAACTTATTGGGATGTGACTTAAGTTAACCAATGGCAGAAATCTAAATTTTTGAATCTTTACAAAACTAAATAAAATCAAAGGAGTTGCACTCCTTACCAAATTGCAAAGTCTTCATTCCTTGATCAATGTCTTGCATTTTGGATGCTGGTTGACTTTGTTTTGTTGGAGCATCTTTTGAATCAGCAACCACCTTCACCTTTTGTCCTCTAGTAAGCACATTATAGGTGTGTCCATTAATGGTGGCAATACATTCTCCCTACTTCTCTGAGTCTAATTCATACTCTAAAAATAAATTTCTAGAGTCGCCATTCGAGTATGACTTAGTCTCATCACCAGATAGGGGAGAATTGGGCTCATTGGTAGTCAAAAACTATATTCTACTGATCACATCTGGACAACTTTCACTATCATGATTAGTGATCAAATGAAGCACACATCCGTTCACTTTTTTAGGTGGAGCTTCTATTGCTAACCTTTGTTGTAATCTAAGCAATTGTAAAGGTTTGTTACTACATTCGCTAGCCTGCTTTGAAAAATTCCTTTGATATGGATTATTAAATTTTGGAAGCTATCTTTTCAAAGCAATAATCTCATTGGATAACTTCTGAATCATCTCTTCCAATGAAGTAGTCCCACTAGTGTTGGTCTTATTTTAGACTTCACGTTTCCACCTTCCTGCAGAGATCATATCATCCTCCAACTCTACAGCAGTCCTCTGAGCCGCCTCCAAATCTACAGGACGAAACCTCCTCAATTGAAAATTTATCTCAGGAGGCATAGCGCTAATGAAGAACATTTTTAAATTGCATGTTGTAGGTCTACTTGCTATTGGAATTCTATTAGTAATTTTGTTGAAACTGGAAACAAAATCTCTCATGCTCATAGAAGGTAGTTTCTTCACTGATGTCAGTTGAGCCAACAAAGCATGCTCATCTTCAGCAGTTTTAAAATGGTCTTCAAAAACTCTTCTCATCACATTCCAACTTGTGATAGCTCCATCAGTCAAGTGATAAAACCAATCTGTAGCCACTTCAATAAGAGTTTCAACAAATAATCGGACTGCAACATCTTCATGATTAACTCCTAAAATATTTATAGCTGGGAAGAATGCTTTTATATGTTCATCTGTAGTAACTTTCCCATCTCCTATGAACTTAGGTAAATTCTTTCAGGAACTAGAAGGAATAGGATGGTAGGCTGCAAAATTAAGTGGCTCAGTAGCAATAGCCCAAGGTGTAGCCATGTTTGGTTGTAAAGGATTTTGTAGAGGATATTGTTGGAAATTGATGACTTTTGGAGGAACAACCCTGTGTAAAGTTAATACTTGGCAAGTTGTGGAAAATGAACTTACTGCCTTTGGTGGTGATGAAGGCCTACTTCTAGCTTGACGTCCACCTTTTTGATGAGGTACTTCTAACAAGGGAAATTTGAGTGCTTCTAAATTTTGGAAAGTTGGATCCTTCTCATCTTGTTCCCTATCACTCCTTACATATCTTGATTGGTCCAGAGTGACTGATTATTAGTGCTATTGTACTTCATGCTCTACTTTTTAAAAAAAAAATTGTAACTTTATCTCAAGTGTTTCAGCTCTATTGAAGTACTAGAATAATATTTTCATGAGGTAGCACTATCTCCTCATGACATGCTTTCTGATCATGCAACTATTTCCTTCTGTAGTAGAGTCACCAAAAATCTATTAGTAAACAGATTGTTCTTCTTCTTAACCTCCTTTAATTTGCCCAATTTGTGATGAAGAACAACTTTACACAACAGTTGGGAAACTATTTCTGAGAATAGCTAGCTTCCCTCTGTCTTAAGGTGCAACTTCCTATGTGATTAATATTCAATGAATTATGTTTTAATTCCTAATTCCTACTGCAAGGTATGTTCTTAACCAAAGAATAGCAGAGGAAACCGAATTTCACCCAGGCAGGGATCTAAATGCAGAGATGCTATGTTAATGGTCTTCACAATCTTATGATTCCCACAACATAACAATATGAGATGCAAATCATGAAAGTATGATAATGCAAATGAAGTATGAAATGCAAATTATGAAATGCAATTGAAGTATGTTGATGCAATTTCACAATCAGTTATAACTCTCTGATTATTTTTACTGATTAATCAAACTAAAAACAATGAAACAAAACTTTGTTCATTCATCATTTTCAATTCAATGCAATGAAACAACATCACATACAAGTGGACGGTAAATAAATGGTATTAGACTTGATTGTCTCTGCAATCAACTTCACACCCCAAATTTGTCGACCTTTCTATTAACATTTTCAACAATATATATAGAGTTTACAAACATATGACCTTCATGGGAATACAAAGTGTTTCAAATTCCAGAATTTGAAAAGACTAGAGCCAAGTATTGATGAAGGTTGCTCCCCTTAATACCACAAACACATAACAGAAATAGAGAAACAACAACAATATGCAAGAACAGAAAATTGGCTTCTTATTATCTCCACAAATGTGGAATTACAAACTTTCTGAATTACAATATGCCAAGCCACATGGGCATTCCCTTACAATATTCTGTAGGACAAAGCCTCGAACTATTACCCAGATCTACTACCCAGAACTATTCTCAACTGCCTAAGACAATAATACAGCCTTCCTTATATAGGCAATTTTCCACCGCCTGGGAAGGTTCCAGAATTTTTAGCCAATAAGGCCGACCAAACTTAGAATTATTTTATTTTACATTTTATTACATCATAGTCGGCTCAAGATAACCTTTGAAACCCGAACAGAAATTTTGAAGAAAATTATTTTTCGCCATTTCAGGTGGCCCAACTTCGGAAGACCATAAGTCATCACCAGTTGACCCGCTCGGCTACTATAACCCCATTTCGAAAATGCCACGAAGCGCTCTACAGGCTTGACCAGCGCAAGCGCCCGTCACCCAAATTTTCAACCTCATCCGGGGCCTCTAAAGCCTTCAAAACTGAGTTCAAAGTTTCTGCACCCTGCTGCCAATACCGAAAATCTTCAATATCTTCCAATATACACTTGATCTGGCAATGAAACTTTACTGGCAGACTTATATGATGAAAATGAACCTCCAAGAAAGAAATCAGATCATTCTGAGCACATACGAAAATTACCAAAAATAGTAACTTTCCATAAATAGTAGCTCTGCACAAAATAGCCCTTATTGAATAAAAACATAAATATTTTTGGGTGATGCAAGATTGCTCTTACACCCAGGATGCTCCTGCATCAAGTATTTATGAAAATACAATAAAGAGGAACTAGTAAAACTTTGTCTCTTCATCTGATCTTGCTTGATATGAACTAAATGGACCTTTATCAAATCAATATGATTGAGTTCATGGTATCAAAACTGCTTGACATATAGTTGATAATACTCTACAAACACCTGCAGATTTGCATTCATAAACAAAACTAACATTGCCAATGTCCTTTTTCTATACTGTTCAAAGAATCTGTCATAACACATGCCAATTAACACAGCCGATCAGAGTTATCTATTCACCTCTTTTTCTTGACACTTGGCCAACTTCTTCCAGTAGCTCGATGATTCCTCTGTTTGCATTGTCTTCACTTTGTCTTCATGCTAAGTTGGAGTGTATAAAACATGCCATTCGATTTTATCTTATGATAAGATGAGGAATACTGATTACATTTTGAAATTGTAGTAAGCTATGGTTTCCATCACAAAGAACAATTTGATTATTATAATCATCAATTCAGAAAATAAAATATCTTCATCATGGATGATGTCAATTCGACAGTCTTGATGAACTTCAATTCCATTTGTCCTGAGATCATTCCAAGGTTATTGAAAACATCTCTGCATCTTCTTTAAAACATACCCCATTCATTTACAATAATCATCCATATGATCATCATCGTAATAGAAATCAATCCATTTTTCAGCCATTATAATTCATCACTGAGTCATCCATAACTTCACAACAATGTCCCTTGATCCCATTATAATTTGGTAGAGACTCCTTGTTGTTCATTATCTTCTCTCATCTACCCAGTTTATGTTGTCACATGATTGCAAGGTATTATTTTATTTCTTGCGATCATGGGACCGCTTTGAAGAGAAGCACTTAAATGTATTTCCACCCATCACTTTTAAGTGCATGGGTATCTTTCTAACTAATAGCACATGCCTTTAAAACTTTTAAATAATAACCTTTTCTTTTATGCCAAGCTCGGGTGTCAATCATTTTTTAAAGGCTTTTGGGAATCACACTTACCAAGCATCCATTGTCGCATGATCGCATGACTCTTTTCAACTCTTGCAATCATGTGACCACTCTATTTTTGTCATGCGATATAATATTAAATAATTAAAACTTTACTTGCCCGGTTCACGTTGTCGCATTTGCGCTGCTAGCATACGTGGGTCCTAGCTGAGCACGTTCACCTGCCTGAGCTTACCTTGTCGCATGATCGCATAGCTATTATTTTATTCATGTGATCATGTGACTGAACACAATTAGAGTATCTTCCTTGACTTATCTCCATTATTTTGGCTTCAAATCATAGTCTGCTTTCACTAATGGGATCTTTAAGGTCCAAAGAACTGATCCAAGCATTCAAATCATGCAAAATATCAACTTTAATTGACTGTGGGAAATGCATTAGATGGGCACGAGTTCGGCTATATTGCATATAAAAAGGCACACCCGAGCTTGAAATGAAGCTTAAACCATTTTTCATATTCACTATTTTCAGTTCTTCTGATCACCAAAAATGATCAATGCATCTTTAATATGAAAAATAACAACTTTGATTTACCTCTAAAAGACACATTCAATGCTCGAAAAGGCTAAGATCCGAGCTTGAAATGAGAACTTATTCAAATGCACAGTCACTACTTTTGATCCATCTTTCCGATTCTCTTTTCATTTCCTGTTCACATCATGACACAAATCACCTTATCCATATTCCCTGTTCTAATGGTGCATTTATGCTAATCATTAAGCACTGTCACCTATTTCAACAGAATGTGGTGAGTAGTTCATTATTATTTTCTTGATCAAAGGCTATCACATGAAGGGAATTCAACTCCATCAATAATGTGATATATGTACTAAACCATAGCTCTTAGGATATTCTATCTTCTGTACAACTGATCCCAAGAGCTCAGTTTCTTTTCACATGATATGTATTTCTTCAAAACTTTTCAAATGCAATGGGAGAAGAAGAAAATCCCACACTGTTCTAACAACAAAATGCTCAAAACAGTACCACTTCATAACTTCATGGATCATTCTAAAAGGAAACACAAAATTCAGATTCAATATGACTTGAAACAATTTAGGAAAACCTTTTGACTCTATCATCATTGAAAGTTAGGAACATTGCAATAGTCCTGGGGTCAAATCTGCAAGGATTAATTATACAAAGAAATGTATCCTCTGCACATTGACATATGGGATAAACCTCATTGAATAGTCCACATCAGTTCTGTCACTGCATCATCCAAATGAAGAACTATTTTCTAATTCCTTATGAGTTTCTGGAAATCATGGCCTCTAATTGCCATTCTACCTGAGAAAGATCACCAATTAAGAGCACATTATCCTTGCCGAGTTGGGATCTATAACCTACCCATTATGACAAGACTTTAAAACAACCCACCTATCTTAGAGAAGAAAAGGCAATGGCAGGGGATCCCGGCAAAGATAGCCTACCTAAGGAAGACTTAGAGCTAGACTCAACCATGACCAGACTTGACTGTGACATCAAAATTCTCCACTTTGACAGCATGGGTATAGGATGAAAAGTGGGGCAACAAGGATCACTCCCTACGGAAGCTCAAACAATTGATGTTGGAGAAGGGTCAAGATCACGCGCTCGTACTAGTATGGATGAAATTTTAAATTTAGCTCAAAGCATAAAGAGAAATATGAATTATAGAATCTTAGATCATTTACTTACAATGGATGTGGAGAATTTAAGATCACTTGCTAATGTTCAACCCTTAAGTATTTCTAAGAGGAGATCAATGAATATGATAGCAAGGGAAATATTGGTTAAATTTGATAATTTTGGAACACTTGAACAACCTCAATTTCTTTCAGTTGTACTTATAAATTTTTTTTGGAAGGGGTATTAAAATTATTGGTAACACATTACAAGAAAGATAAGACCATTACAAGAAAAGTTATGTTGACATACATTGTAGGTAACACTATGGGATGAAAAAGATAGATATGTTTAGTTTCATCTTAGTTTGGTTTTAATAGGAAAACAATATCATGATATGTTAATAGGAGAATACTTTTGGATGATAGCACCTTGGAAGGCAATTGGGCAATCATGTGTAGAGCTCCTCGTTCTGATAGGATTGATGAAGGAATAAAAAATTTGGTCACATTATTTTGGAATGATAATACACATCCTTCATCAAACAATAGAGATGTTATCAAACATATAATTTCAGCTAATCTATATGAATATCATATGAAACATTGGTTGGACACAACACAACATGAAATGTATGTGTCATTTTGTAGTTCAAATCCTAATATAAATATTGGGAAAACATTGTTTGAAAGATTGAAGCCATATTATATCAGGACAAACAAAGTGTTTGAAACTTGTTGTTGTCGTTATCATATTGAATTTGATCTCCACTATCAGGTTTTTCAAAATTTTGGAGAAGACACTTATCGTTTGGAAAATGCTCGTCCTACTAGATGAAGTGAGTTCATCTAATCCATTTTTTGTGACAAAAGAGATGATGTAGTTGGACAAATAAATTGCATAAAAGGAATATGTCAAACATGTTCTGATTTGTCTCTTTTTCCTTTGAAAAATTAATATAGTGATGTAACAAATATATTAAGTTGCAAGAGTTACAAATATGTAAAGAATGAAACAATTTAATTTGGGAAAGAATCCAAAAGGTTAGAATATGTTGAAGAGGAGATAAATGTTGGAGTATTTATGAAAAAATTTTAAAAATTGATTGAACCCTACATTCATCATTCTTTTTTTGCAAAGGGGCAAGCACAACAATTCCAAACACTGAGAGACAATTTCCCACTTGGAACTATTGTATCAGTTGTTGATTTTGCATAAAATTATTCATTTGTTCATCAAAATACAAATAATGTATAATAAAATTATACATTCCTAACATGCCTAATTCTCCATCTTCTATTCCTAGTTCTTCCCACACTTATGATGATGCTCAAACTATGGTTCATGATGCAGATGTGCAAGAGTTCTTGGATTTACCTTCCCCTTCTTATCCGATCCATGATAGTATTAAAGGGAATATAAAATAAACTTCTTCTAAACCTATTATTTCACCCTATACAACCTTTTCTCATGATCAAAATAAACAATCACCTCCTACATAAGCTTTACAATATATGTACACTATAGGATACAATATGATGGCTAAACAAGGTTATAAGGGTCTAGGGATTAGGGTCAATGAACATGGTATTATTTATCCAGTTCATATATCCCCTAAAAATGATATGTGTGGACTTGGCTTTCCCCTATCTCAATTTAAGGTGGTTGATTTTGATTGTCTCTCGCCTCTTCATGTTCTTCTTCCAATACCTACCTTAGATTACCCTGATACTCCTCAAGATGTAACTAAGAAGGTGTATGTTCACTTAATGAATTCAAACAAAGAAATATTTAAACCTATGCCGAAATATTCTCTCTCTAAGTACAAATATCCTTTTCACTATAGTAATACACATTTACTTGCTGATTGTGTGCATTTCAAGTTGTATGTTAGAGAAAGAGCTTCTTTAGGAACTATATCCCACTTTTACAGTTCCTTCATAATTTTGATAAGGGGTATCACCTTGACTCTTCCATAATGTAAATCTTTTGTCCTCTTGTCTTTTGACTGGGGGGCAAGAGTTATTTCTTCCAGTTCTCTATGATCCATTATGCTCTTGGCATGTATGTTATTTTGAGCTTAATTGGTTATCCTTTCTGTATTTTATCCCTATGGTATTGTATTATGTTCATAATCATCCATAGTTCTCTTTTATTATTCAAGATATCTTTTCTAAAGACATTTGTGTTTTAAAGGTATCCCTTTCTTTCATCCCTCAGGGACAATGTTCTTCCTTATTTCTTTTTTTCTAGGGATCTTATTTCCCTAGCTTAGTGGCATTTATTTATTTTACAACATTATTTCATTATATTGATTGAGGTTTTGGCTATGGACATCTTTTTATGTGAGAGGTTGTTTTCCTAGGTCATCACCTCTTCTTTATTTTGCAAATTATGTTCTTTATAAACTTTTTCCCTTGCTATAGGGTTAGATTTTGATTCCTTTGTTTCAAGATTCCTCTTCCTCTTGATTACAGGGGGCTTGAATATTGAACCTTTGGTCCCTCTTTTATTTTCTTTGAAAGATGATATTTTATCTAAAGCACTCCTCTATGGTGGAGGTATTATTGATAAGATCTCTTTCTCTTTGAGGATCCTTTTTGCATAAGTCACATATCCTTTTCACGATTATCTATGCTCTTGGACGTAAGGGTCAATGTCATTCACTAAGAATATAGTGTACATTATTGTAAACAAGATATCTCTCTACCTTGTGTAGTAGCTATTCTCCTTCTCTTACTTATCATGTCTAGTAGACAGACACGATAAAGAGGGGGGCATATATAGGGTCTCCCTTATACTGCATTTTTTAATTTTCAATATGCTAAATCCTGATAAGGTAACACACATAAGTTGCTAAATCCTGAAGAGACACCCATTTTTGAATTTCAGTATGCTAAATCCCCAGAAGGTGACACACATAAGTTGCTAAATCCTAAAGAGATGCACATTTTTCAATACCAATATGCTAAATCCTCGGAAGGTAACACACATAAGTTGCTAAATCCTAAAGAGACACACATTTTACATTCCATAGTGATACAAAAATGTGGATCTATGTGTATTTCAAAAGCTGCCAGAAGACACATTACAACTACAAAGCACAATATTTGGGTGAACTATTAGGTTTTGCTACCTATTGGGCTTTCCGTCCTTGGTGATTCATGGTAAGGTGGGCATCTTACTGAGTGAGGTAATCACTCTCTCTTTTCTCTCTTTTCTCTTTCATGCTAGTGGGATTAGATCATGAAGCTATGTTATTTATAGTTTTCCTCTTGTCTTTCTTATTTAATCATTTATGCTTTTGTGATAACTTTGCAAACATGATATTAGTATAAGAAGCATTTCTTAGAAAGGTTTCCTTTGCTAGTTGATTTGGGTTTGTTTTTGTACTAACCCCTCTGTTTGTGTCTTTTAGCTTTGTCTTTATTTTTCTCTTTTTCTTCACACCCTTGTGTGTGTATGTGGAGTTAGAATCCTTGGCTTGGGGGCTCATGTCCTCAACTGAGTGATATTCTATCTTTCTGTGAATCCATTGGAATCTTTATTCTCCTTTACCAAGAATTTTCATTGAATCCACACTCTTGCTAAAGTGGGGGCTAAATGTAGCATCAGAAAATGGAAGCACTTCTATTTAGGACTGGTTTAGCCCTCTGAGTAAGAGGTTTGGGGTCATGTCAATGCCTTGAATAGGTCTTTGACTTGTTTTAGGATTTTTCCCCTCTTCTGCCTCATTTTCCACTTCTTTTCTGCATAAATGTGGCATCCTAAATTGTAACTTTGAGATTCTTGACCTTAGGGTCAAGGTCAAAATTTTATGTCAAGGTCGACCTTGACCCTAACCTAGGTCAAGGAAAACCTTGATCTTGACCTAGGTGAAGTTCAACCTTGACCTAGGGTCCAAATTTCAAAATCCCAAAGTTTCCGCATGTCAGGTTTTGGAAAGATTTATTTCCCACTTCCAGGTTGGCTGTTTCGGGCTTCAGAATGGTAAACTCTCAAACTATATTTAATTTACATCTATTTCTAGGGGTAAAGGTTTAAATGAGAATTTAATTCTCCTATGTAGGCCTCTTTATAAGTTTGTGCCTAAGACTAGTATAAAAGGAAGCCTTCCTCTCTCATTTAAATTAGATCTCTTTTTGGAAATCACGTATCCATCGTTCAATAAAATGTGCTATCCATCTCCATCTCAAGCAAGCACTCTCAATGAAGGAAGCATTTAAAGAAATTTTCTACATTCAATAATTCAAGATCTCCATTGAATATCAAGGATTCAAGCTTTCAAGCCTTTGGAGGGATTTGGTTCAAGCATTCAAGATTTATCATTCAAACCCTAGATCTATCCATCATGGTGGTGTGATCTTCCTTCAAGATCCTTTGTTCATCTTAAAGATCTATTCATTCTCCCCTCAAGGTGGATTCGAAGCATACAATCATGGAGGTTTTGATTTACATTTACTAGTATTGAGTCCAAGCTTTCATATCAACATACTTGTTTAGATTTCAAATACAATTCCATGGGTATGTGTAGGATCATGGTATGCCAAAAAGTGGCGATGTGAAAAAGAAGTCTCGATTGATAGAGTCTTTGAAAAACAACTATAACTTTCAAACATTATAACATTTTTAAAATTTGAAATATACATCACATTCTATGCTTCACCTAATATAATAATAGTAAACAATTCTTTCAATTTAATGAAGTTTAGACTAAGTGAAGCTGGTCCGACATGAGAGTTTTCATATTCAAGAAAATTTGTAGATGAAAAATCATAATTAATTACTTACTTGGAAAAAAAATACAAAAAATATACATCATATACAGTCACGATTCTACTACTTTTATCTAGAATATTATAAAAAAATATTATCATTTGATTTTGTTTAATGTGGTTAGACATACACCTACTTGTTATCTTTCTAGTCCTAATTCATAGACTTATTGAAAAATAGCTATAACTTTCAAATTGTATAACATTTTTGAAATCCAAAACATGTGTCACATTCTATGCTTTTCCTACTAGAAGAAAAATAAAAAAAGTTTTCAATTTGATAAAGTTTAGACTAAGTTAACGTCGTAAGACACGAGAGTTTTTTATTCTTGAAAAGTTATAGAAGAAAAATCATAATTAATTATTTACTTGGAAAAAAATTACAAAAAAATATGTGTCACATCCGGACATGAGTTTAAGGTGGTCAAACATGCACCTACTTCTTTTTTTTTTCCTGAAATTTTTATACTTCTACATTGAAATTTAAAATTTTAAACATATAGAATAATTATTTTTCATAAAAGGCCTAGTATCTTAGAAACTAAATTCAATTTTCTACATATTATCTTCTTACATATTTTTGATATAATATTTATAACTTGTTCAAATTTTTATGTCAACTTGCCTAAACTTGATTTTTCTAAATTTTCATTGCCACTTAAGGGCCTAGTTTGGCATACCATGATCCTGCACATACCCCCATATCTCTTGAATATCATAGCTTCATTGGTAGATCTACTTCTACTACTTGCTGGCATTCTCTATTTCAATTCTATTTTCCAAGTTCATTCCAAACTGGGGTTTGACCAAGGAAAATCCCTCATCCAAACAAAAAAACCATTTTTCTTTCAAGAAAAGGTATGCAACAATGAGTTATAGTGCATACCTGGACACCTTTTTTGGAAAACTTTTAGGATCCACGAATAGAATTTCCATCGGAGCGATGCAGGTCAAGGTCCACATAAAGGGGTCAAGGTCGACTTTTCTACCTAGGTCAAGGTCAACCTTTTTAAGAAAGACAAAAGGTTTTTGGTTTTTGTCTATCTCTATGTTTCCAGATCATATCCAATTGTAGAATTTCCCAAAACTGAGTAGAGACACCAGAAAATAATGATTTCTGAATCTTCCACCTTTCAAGATAAGCGTTTATTTTCTATTAACTTTTTATGTCCACAACATTTTCCATCACACACCCACACATAAGCCCCCGACACAATATAGATATAAAAATATATCTTTACATATATTTTTATATCTTACACAAACACAATTGAACAAAGTTATCAATGTAGACCTGAAAGAGAAAGGATACTCCACCAAGAAAATTCTTACCATTAAAAAAATCAATTGATTTGGTTCTAAATAAATTTATACAATATAATGTCATTATATTAGTTTATATAAAAAATTTCAAATCTCTAATTTAACTTTCTTGGTGGAATGATAACATGACTTTTTTTTATTGCCATCATGCTAAAGGACAAAAAAATATCATGTGTCTGACTCAAAAAAATCATTGAAGATCTTATTGATTGAGGAGAAATATTCAACAAAAGTCTTCTAGGTTCCTCTAACACTAAGATTGTATGATATTCAAGGATCCTTTGGAAAATCATGAAAACAAAAAGCCTCCAGTGCAAGGTCAAACACCACAATAAATGCTAAACTAGTCTAGCTTATGATTGTATAGTAACCCATATCCAAAAAGTTGATAGTCATGTTTCTAAAATAACTATCAATGAAAAAAATCTATACTGTAGGATAATTACTTGGAGATCTGGTCACCCTACAAGGGGCCCTCCTAAATCCCAAAGAATAGGTCAATACAAAGTTCTTTATCGTCTATGGAAAAATGCTTAAAAATATACACTATTGATTTTCTACAACCACTATGAATGGTAAACTCTCAAACTATATTTAATTTACATCTATTTCTAGGGGTAAAGGTTTAAATTGGAATTTAATTCTCCTATGCAGACCTCTCTATAAGTTTGTGCCCTAGACTAGTATAAAAGGAAACCTTCCTCTCTCATTTCAATCAAATCTCTTTTTGGCAATCACGTATCCATCTTTCAATCAAGCATGCTATCCATCTCCATCTCAAGAAAGCACTCTCAATAAAGGAATCATTTAAATAAATCATCTACATTCAAGAATTTAAACACTCCATTGAAGATCAAGGATTCAAGCATTCAAGCCTTTGGAGGGATTTGGTTCAAGCATTCAAGATGCATCATTCAAACCCTAGATCTATCCATCATGGTGGTGTGATCTTCCTTCAAGATCCTTTGTTCATCTTCAAGATCTATTAATTCTCCCCTCAAGGTGGATTCCAAGCATACAATCATGGAGGTTTTGATTTACATTTACTAGTATTGAGTCCAAGCTTTCATATTAACATACTTGTTTACATTTCAAATACAATTCCATATCTCTTGAATATCATAGCTTCATTGGTAGATCTACTTCTACTACTTGCTAGCAATCTCTATTTCAATTCTATTTTTAAGGTTGATTCCAAACTGGGGTTTGACCAAGTAAAATCCCTCATCCAAACAAAAAAACCAATTTTCTTGCAGGAACAGGTATGGAACAACGAATTACAGTGCATATGAGGACACCTTTTTCAGAAAACTTTCGGGATCCACGAATTGAATTTCCATCGGAGCAACACAGGTCAAGGTCGACATAAAGGGGTCAAGATCAACTTCTCTACCTAGGTCAAGGTCGACCTTTTTAAGAAAGACAAAAGGTTTCTGGGTTTTCTCTATCTCTATGTTTCCAGGTTAGATCCAGTTGCAGAATTTCCTGAAATTGAGTAGAGACACCCAAAAATAGTGATTTTTGAATCTTCTACCTTTCAAGATAAGTGTTTATTTTTTATTAATTTTTTTATGTCCACAACATTTTCCATCACACACCCACACATAAAATCCCCCACACAACATAGATATAAAAATATATCTTTACATATATTTTTATATCTTACACAAACATAATTGAACAAAGTTATCAATCTAGACCTCAAAGAGAAAGGATACTCCTCCAAGAAAATTCTTACCATTAAAAGAATCAATTGATTTGGTCCTAAATAAATTCATACAATATAATGTCATTATATAACTTTATATAAAAAATTCCAAATCTCTAATTTATCTTTTTGGTGCAATGATAACATGACTTTTTTTGAATGCCATCATGCTAAAGAAAAAAACAATATCATGTGTCTGACTGAAAAAAATCATTGAAGATCTTATTGATTGAGGAGAAATATTCAGCAAAAGTCTTCTAGGTTCCTTTAACACTGAGCTCGTATGATATTCAAGTATCCTTTGGAAAATCATGAAAATAAAAAGCCTCCAGTGCAAGGTCAAACACCACAATAAATGCTAAACCGATCTATCTTATGATTGTACAGTAAACCATATCCAAAAAATTGATAGTCATGTTTCTAGAATAACTATCATTGAAAAAAATCTATAATGCAAGATAATTACTTGGAGATCTGGACACCCTACAAGGGGCCCTCCTAAATCCCAAAGATTAGGTCAATACAAAGTTCTTGATCATCTATGGAAAATAGATTTAAAATATACATTATTGATTTTCTACACCCACTATGAAAAATGCATTGTAGCTATTTAAGTAAAATCTATAAGGAATATGAATCACTAACAATCTTCATATAAAACTACAATTCAAAAAAAAAATGTGTGTAATAAGCTAGTGGAGCAAGGTTGTAAGTTAAAGAAGGAAATAGAAGAATCTAGTGGAAAAATAAAATCTATGAATTGACTAGATCAATCTTCAAGGGGACATTGTAAAGCTAAGAGAAGAGCTTTAAGCTACAAAGGAGAAGATTGAGAATAGTCTAAAATTCAAAGATGGTAGTTACATGCTTAATAAGATGTCAAGTAAGACAGACATGGTTTTCATAAAGAAGATTGATCTAATAGTGACAAGACTTACAATGGTAAAAAAAGACATAGAATAAATATTAAGGATAAAATAAGTCACTCTTGTTGGGAGAAAGATGAAAGTTAGAAGATATGCTTTCATTCAGTCTAGTTACCTTGTATCGTTCATTGAAAAATTTAATTATAATTTAATACATTTTGTGATAGAGCTAGTTAATCTAGAAATCAAATCAAATCATAATATTTCAATGGTCAGTCTAATAATTGCAATAAGTATGGAGAGAATGTAAATGAATAAAAAATTAGGATGGGAAAAAATGTATTCATAAATACATACAATAGTAGAAATAGTCAATCTTTCAATGGATATTGTTATAATTTAAAGAAATATGGGCACAAGGCTGCTGAGATGAGATATAATGATACAAGGAGCTCAAATATTGTTTAGCATGGTCTAACATGTTATAACTACAATAAATTAGGACATGTTTCTTGATTTTGTAGAGGAAAGATCCATCAATAAACACAATTGAACAAAGTGATCAAGGTATACCTCAAAGAGAAAGGATACTCCTCCAAGAAAATTATTACCATTGAAAGAATCAATTGATTTGGTCCTAAATAAATTTATACAATCTAATGTCATTCTATTACTTTATACAAAAAATTTCAAATCTCTAATTTAACTTTCTTAGTGGAATGATAACATGACTTTTTTCAATGCCATCATGGTAAAGGACAAAAAAATATCATGCTTCTGACTCAAAAATATCATTTAAGATCTTATTGGTTGAGGAGAAATATTCAACAAAAGTTTTCTTGGTTCCTCTAACACCAAGGTCATATGATATTCAAGGATCCTTTGGAAAATCATGAAATCAAAAAGCCTCTAGTGCAAGGTCAAACCCACGAGAAATGCTAAATCTATCTAGCTTATGATTGTATAGTAAACCATACCGAAAAATTTGATAGTCATGTTTCTAGAATAACTATCAAAGAAAAAAATCTATAATACAGGATAATTACTTGGAGATCTAGTCACCCTACAAGGGGCCATCCTAAATCCGAAAGAATAGGTTAATAAAAATTTCTTGATCATCTAGGGAAAATAGCTTCAAAAATATACATTATTGAATTTCTACACCCACTATCAACAAATGAAGTTGTCGCAGATAAAGTATAGAAAGATTTTTCATTAACTAAAGACATATACATTGATAAGTTTTTCACTATGATAGGTAAATAACATGTAACCTTCATAAATCATGATATCACTGTACAAAATCCAAATCATAATGATCATTTGCATCTTGTTTTTTTCATCTACAAGTGTGAAATCATATGAGGTTTTGTAGATGGTGAAGCAAGACTTAATATTTCTACCTTAAAAGTCATTAAATTTCTAGAATTCTATTGAAACTTCATATATACATCTAGAAAGATAACAATAAAATCTTATGATGATGTGGAGTGCCCATTTAATGGAATCATTATACTACCTATTCAAATTAGTCCATGAATGGAAAAAACATCCTTGCAAGTGACCTTCCATACAATATGTTTCTTGGACACCCTTAGATTCATGCAATGCAAGTTGTGTATTATCTACATACCACCCATGTATTAAGTTTCAATATATCACATTGACACCAATCATATAAAAGTCAAATTTATGTCACTCAAATATTGGTCATTTCCTTATTTAGTAGATAATTTTTCTTCTTATTTAGTTTAAAATTAAATTGAAGGACTATTTTCATCTTTTTAGTGAGAATATGCAAATCTATAAAGCATTTGCAATAGTGAAAAAATAATAAGGTATATTTTGTTGTCAAAATATTTCATAACCATCTATTATAAATCATGAGTTTCTTTTGAGCAACGAGTTTGTAGAATTATAAGGAAAAAGAAAGAAAGAAACTCAATAATTACTAAAAAAAATATCCTATCTCTAAAAACTTAACACATTACATTATGATATGTAATGTTTTAAACAACACATAAAATAATTATGTTAAACAATATATTTCTATAAAAAATAGTTATTTTTTTAATATTTGTTTGAAATAAGAAACTCTATGATAAAATATAAAAGATGGATTACTTTTTTTTAGATTATAGAACAAAATACATATTTTTAATTTTTTTTCACTACCTAAAATTTTTTTGTTTATTTCTCCTAAAACTATAATATTCAATGCAGTCTTGTTGATAACCTGTCCTAGGGTAGAATAAAAGGGAATACATATTTTCCTATTTCTTACAACTTTTTATGGATACTCTACTACTAGCATTTCAACAAATACAAAAAATAAAATAAAGAAAGATTTTTAAGAGTAGAATTTATGTATTTATCATTTCAATCAAAGTAGAAAATGATGGAGAACAAAATATTCTAATTTTATTTGACAATTCAACATGCTCAACAACAACTAATTTGGAACATAACTTTGAACTATGTTTAAGAAAATTATTCTCTACTTTCCCCTAAGTAGTCCATATGTTCATTGCAACGTTAACCTTAGACTCTTTTTTTATTGTAGGTGTCTATTTTAATTGAAAACTATGTTAATTTTACAGTTGAAAAGCATTACCTAGATCTCACCAAGATATGAATAACCTCCAACACCACAAATAACTTCCTCTCTTGCAGAAGAATTGGACCATCCCCAGTAGAAAATAGAGCCTACAAATAGAGAAGAGGCAACACAAATAGAAGAAACACTAGCAAGGATACCAAACTCCACAAGTCTTCCCCATGCCAAGAAATAGACATAAACATAGACACCAAACAAACCAATCAACTTTATGTAGCCACCCAAAAACCAAAAGTTGCGTAGAAAAATCTCTATGCAAAACAAGCCATATTCAGGGAAAGAGGCTACCACAAGTTGAAGCAATGATGCAACCCAAGTATAGAAACAACCCTTGCACATATACACCCACACAAAGGCGCCAAGAAATTATAAAAGAAAAAGTAGAGGATCATCTTTATCATCATCTCCCTCCTCACCCTCCTCTGCACCTTTAGCTTTTGAAAATCCTTGCCGACGCCCTTTGCTTCTCTCTATCTATTTTCTTTTTCTTTTGGAATAGATTCCACAAGAGATTGTTGCAACATGATCTAGTATGAGTATTAAGATATATATTATACAATGACATACATGAGTGAGATGATTTGATGTTAAATGGAAGAGATTGTCAAGGAACAAAACAACTTTACTTTAGTGTCAAGGTATCGTCAACTTAGATAAATGATGTCGATATTAAAAAATAATTAATAGTTTAAGTAGATTATGGAAGATATAAATGACAATAAATTTTCAATAAGTTAGATATGCAAAAGTTATCATGTACCCTTTGATACACCACTTTATTAACAAATGTTTAAAACTTGAATTAGACTATTCTATTAACAAAAAAAGAATCCTAAATAAATTTAATATAGAAAAATTACAAATGAAAAGAAATATTATTTACAAATTCTTTATGATTTACTTGTAATTAAAAGAATAATAAAAAATTGACGATCTACACACATTTATTTATTGTCTAATAAAATGATTCTTAACAATAATAAATAAACATGATTCCAAGATCTTTCTCAAAATCTATTTGTAAAAATGATTTAGGGTCACTTTCAAAACCTGTTCCCCCTAATAAAAAACAATTACAAATATGTGTGATTTGATATATAAATACTCATGTGTATATATCATTTAACAACACTTGAATGATTAATTTGTATGTTAACTTTAATTTAATGCAACTATTATATAAAATGGGGGTGACACCTAATTGGCGCCTACAAGCTTCTTTGGGAGTTATTTTGTAGTTAACCAGAAGTTTTGAATCTATAACGGTCAATCACATTTTTTGCAAAGGCAACTCTAAGGCTAATGAGTTAGCCAATCTAGTGGCTAGAGGTACACACATGAAGAATATTTTAAGTGAGACAAATTCTACAAGTAGGTCTGTAAACCCACCTCTCCAACAGTAGTCTTAAAAGTTTCAAAATTTCTTTTCAAAGCTACTTGATTGCCAAGGCTCTTCGGCAAGTGACCTTGTTTACGGGAAGTGTCTTTTCTAAACACTTTGTCATTTCGTCAGCCTGTATGCTTGTTTACGTTTCCTCGGGAGATAGGAAATCTATTTTGAAAGATATCAGAGTTGAGATAGTGTACTTGGAGGGCGTTGAAGTGACAATTTCATTTCTTGGGAGCCGAGGGAGCACGGAGTAGGACTCTTCCTCTGCTTCGGATTAACACGGGTGTTATGCCATCTCTTTGGCTCCTTTTGTTTTTCAGTATACAGTTTTATTTTATTTTTTCTCAGCATAGGGATATAGCATCTGTTGGACTCTCGGGTCTTTATTTTGGTTATCTGTAAAGGTACCAAGAAATTTGGCTCACTTTCTCGAGTACCTCTGAAACTGTATGGATTTAATTCCTCTGTGAACTTCTTATATGTTACCGTTTTATATTATATATAGAAACTATTCTACTTCGGCCCCTTATTGATAAAAGAAAAAAAAAAAATAGAAGCATTTCCTTTTAGTGCCCATCCTTGTTGTCATTTGAATAATATACCAGAAGTGCCAATGCTATGCTAAGCGTACCATCAAAACATTGCAGGATCTACTTATGATTGGGAAACACCGCCACATATTCAGCTGCAAAGAATGTTAAAACGAAACACACTACTGCGGCCCATATAGTGATGCCAATGAAATGCTCCACCGTGGCAGATCTGTGCGACACAGTGGCCACAACAATTAGAAGCAGCACTGAAGCAAGCAGAGTGAGGGCGTCTCCGACCAAGAATACAGCCCTTACTACCTCGTTCACACCTACGGGCGCTTGGTGCATCACGCTGAAACCTCCTCCCGCCAACACCGATGCCACTGTCACCTGAATAACAGGTTTAATTGGATGTCTGGCGTCGTCGATTGATCAGCCTCATTAGAATCTTGATCTTCCTCGTTGGACACCGAAGGCTGCCCGCAAAAATATAACATCGTCAAAAGGAATTTATGAAGATCAATCGCATTAGGGTTTGAAATAAAAAAAAATTTCAACAAAAGTTTGAAGAAAAAACAGAGTGACTAGAGTGGAAATAGGAATCATGCCTGCTTGGAAACAACAAAAATTACAACTGCCTTTTTTTAAGTGACCGAACAGGGAAAAAATCGAAAATTTTGAGAACATTTTGTCCAGTGGTCAAATCTCGACCAAAAAAATATTGAAAATTTTGAGAACATCAGTAGTTTCACCTGATTTATAGAAAGTTCAATATCCCTAACAGGCCTCCGTCTGTCATCCCCACATCTTCGCACTGGCAATTTCCCTACCAGGCGGGCCACTGCCACCAGGATAACAGATTTGATGTTACGCATCAGTATCAGGATAGCAGTATCCTCATCCGACATCGTATTCTGTCAATCAAAAGAAAGAAAGCCTAGGCATCAAAAACGAAAAATATTAAAAAATTAGGAGAAAATTAAATAGTAAGTTACTCTGTTACCTGGGTGTCCACAACGTCCATGGCTCTTTCATTTGAGCTCCCAGTGATTCCGTTTTCTGTGCTCGTTGCTCCCCCAGTGAAGAGCTCGCTCCCCAATTGTAGGGCGACACGAATTGTACGCTGCGCTTGGGTAAAAGTTCGTCTTGGCTTGATCAAGCCACGACAAACTTATCCCTGCCCACTAGAATCAAGCCACGAAAACAAACTTATCTTCGCCCACTAGAATCAAGCCACGACAAACTTATCCCCGCCCACTTGGATCAAGCCACGACAAACTTATCCCCGCCCACTTGGATCAAGCCACGACAAACTTCTCACCACCTACTTGGATCAAACCACGACAAACTTTTAACAAGCGCGGCGTACAATTCGTGTCGCCCTACAATTGGGTCGGCAGCTCCTCAATGGACTAGTACGCCGCACATAATATTCGGCGTACTTTGAGCGTTGAAGTTTTCCTGAAATATACAATTACGTCGAAGGCGCAATCCACAAGGAGGATTGACGAGTATCGAAAACACATAACCGTCAAAAACATCATAACTATCTGTCTGCATCTTTTTCGTTGTCATGTCTTTCTTCGTCCCCGCAAAAAAAATTGTCCTATAATTACTTTCCCATTCGTTGGGACTGAAGTATGTATGGCTTTAAATATAACCCATTATGCTCATATTTTACTCATCTTTAATCAGACCGATTATCTTTATTGATTATCTACACTAATCATTTTTAAATATTTCTTTTGTTTATTTAATTTGTTTAACTGTGAGAACATGAGAAATGGTTTTATAATGTCACATCTTTATTTTATTGATTTACATGATAATATATAGATATTATTTAATATTTTAACAAATTTCATGTGTTTAATGCTTTTGTAATAGTAATCTTATTGTATTGTTGTATCTTAATTCGTTTTACATGATAATCTATTGACAATATTGCTATTAAAACTTTTATTTGTCTTGTAATAGATAATGTAGACAATTTAAAGTCTTTAAAGGAGGTCAAGTTATATATCAATTTAATTGAATCCTCTATACATATCTACCCAAACACTACCAAAACAAATAAAAAATTACAAAACAACTACTAACTTAACAAAGTATATAACCCACAAAAAAATATTACAATCAAAATAAATTGAAACAAATACTAACAAACAATTAGATATATATTCATACAACCCAAAAAAAATTCTTCCACATATACAAAATAACAAACAAATTCAAGCAAACTCTATAACAAATTGAATGTATCTATTACAAATTATATATGACGCTTAACATATCTACGATGTACCTATTGCATACCACGATGCAATTGCTAGTTACATAATTCTATGTGATGCCCTTAAAATAATGATACAAAGGAAAGAGAAGGGAATATATGGAACTTGTGGTAACCAACATCTACGTGCAAAGTATAAGAGAAGATATATATATATATATATATATATATATATATATATATATATATATATATATATATATATATATATATATATATATATATATATATATATATATATGGATATGGTTTCAAAGGTACTTGTAAAAGTCATTGAAATCAATTTATTTTGATTGTAAGTAATATATAAAAGTGAATGTAATAAAAAAATTTATTATTAGAAAATCAACTACAAATAGAATATACTGCTACAAATAAAATATAAATATAATTTTTAAAAAATATTATAAATATAAATATAATAGTTTACTTTTAATGTTTTCTACAAAAATTATAATATTTTATTAAACATAAGATTTAAAATTATTATAATGTGTAATTGTATAAAATTATTCAAAATTGGATAAATGAAGAAATAGATAGTGACTTTTCACAATTCATATTTTAACATAGAATCATTTAAAAATGTAGCAACATACAATATTAATAATTATGTAAAATAATGAAAAATAAGTTCAAATTTAAAATAATAGTTTTGAAAAAAAAATCCTTAGATTTCATCAAGTTCCATTATTGCTTGTTTGAAATCAGTAAAATAATGAGAAATGTGATAGAATGAAGAAAGAATTTCATTTAAAAATTAAAAGAACTTTTGTACATTTAAATATTTTTATTTAATTATATTCTTTAAAATTGGTAAAATAACGAGAAATCCCATAAAATGAAGAGAGAATTATCTTTTAAAAGTAAAAACTTCTCTTCGACCGTAGATGTCTTTCATTTCCATAATAATTTGGTTGAAATCAGTAAATTATTGAATAGGTGGAAGTGGCGTAGTCGAAGAGGTTTACTGATGAAGTAAATATGATAAGGCTAACATTTGCGCCATATAATTGATTGCGTTCATTTTAATTTTTTCATGGGAGGGACACACGTCAACAAAGCGTGATTCTGTTATGACTATCTTTCAGTCATTCTTCCTTCAAGGTTTTACGCCTATCGTCGATCCTTCTTCCATTTGAGGGTTCTTTAACTTTTCATAACCTTGTGGACGTACTTGCAAAATGGGACATGCGTAAGACAGGCGTGCTCCCGCAATCGTTAATAAGATCCCGTGATGACTATATTTTTTTTAAGCATAATATTTTCTTTTATTTTTATATTTTTTAAGTTTTAGATTTGTTTTCATTTAATAGGAAGATAAGTAGCAATATATAACGTTGACTAAAGATACGTTATATGCTATTTTGGAAACTGGTGTTTGGAGAATACTATCCATGCTTAGCTTCTCTTTCACTATTTTGAACATCCATGACTGCATATGTAGTCTTCTTTATATATCTAAGGTATTTGAAAATGGTAAAGTTATAAAAGATTTTCAGACTGCTTAATTTCATTAGCCATTTTATTAGTACAAGCCTTGATGGGCATTCCAGTGCAGTGAATGCCAAAGGGGTAGAGAACATTCCTGCCTCTTAATCTCTGGTATGTTGAACCAAACTCGAACTTGGAGAGAGAGAATGCATGACCTAAATGAAGGGTACCATTCATATAAGGGTAGGGAAAGTTGCCAAAATTTCACCTTTTGCAGGGGGTTGAGGAACCGCATCTTCTTTCAACACGTCACCTTCTTCCCATGTCCTTTGCACACCCTTTTGAATGTTTAGAAGCTGAGCTAGGTAGGCAAAGCTCCTACCGGCCTCCTAGGTTGTTGTTGTTATTGTTGTGCTATTCATTCTCCTAATGCATACCCAAACATAAGAATTCAACAAGAATTGTGTAAACTTAAAATCAAATTATGAATGATGTTTTCCTTCATGAAGCAAGTTTTAGGTGTGAGAAGTTGGAAATTTAAAACTTTATGCCTGCAAGAAATGTAAGTTCTTCTACCATTCTAAATTGATGCACCTTTAAGGAGGGAAGAAAACATTAAGAAATTTTGCAAGATAATTGGTCCTTACAATAGAAAACATGAAAGAACTCAAATTTGGATAAAAGCTCAATTGGATAAATCAAAATACTAAAAGTGATTAATATGTAAATTTAATCAAAGAAAAATGAATAGAAACACAACCCACCCAATAAGAAAACTCTGGAAGACAAATCTGAGAGATGAAAATCATGAATATTCAAACTATTTGCTGACGCATGAGAAAACAAACTAATTGTTATTCAACCTTCTACAAATCTAAGATTATCAAAATCTACATGAGTGTTTATCCAATGTTGTTCTTTATTTCATCCTCTAACATTTTCTTGGTTTTGGATTTTCTTCTTTATATACAGAAGTGGGATATAAACTCTATTCCTAATGGTTGTAAATATTGTTTGCCTATACTATTTATTCATTATATATTAAGATAAAGAAAATAGATAAATGGTGACATACAATTATTTGATAAAGCTGGTGACAGTGGAAATAGAAAATCTAAAGGTACTCTGTGATGAGATAGGCAACTATATTATTTGTAAATCATGATTCTTGTAGATTCTTGTGTTATAATGATGCTTGTGTTAATGCATAACCAAGCATAACCTTTGCATAACTTTGCATTCTATTGTATCCTTGATGTAGTAATCATTGATTAATCCTTGCATGGTTTTAGTTGAATGAATTGTTTGAATATCCTACATGTTAACTATTATACACTAAGTTTGCATCCTTGTCTCAAGCTCTCGTAGTCTTGATAACCTAGTATAACATGGGAATCATCTCCAGGTTGTGGGACCTTTGCTAACTGAGATGAGACCTCTAGTTTCTAGGCTAGTTCCTCTTGGATAATCACCTTAATTTGCTTCTAGACATGAAAAGTAAAACTCTTTGAGGGAAAGGGATAGAAGGAATGCTTGAAAGGGAAAAGACTGAAAGAAAACTACTTACTAGGTGATACACTGAAATTAGGGGTTTGGATCTTAGTATAGAATAATGAAATCAATTAAAGGCTCAGGTCTAGTAGGTCACAACTTACTGAATAGTCTTGCATAAGTGTTTCATAGGAGGGCCTGAGCATAAGACACAACCTATAACCTATAAATAGACATTCACCTCTACAACCCGGTGTAGGATTGAGACAAGACTGTTAGGGGGTTGAAATATACCAACAAAAACATCTAAATTGGATCAAACACAATAACACAAATAGTTATAGAAAATAAGAGGGATCAGGAACCCTAAGATATCACTAAAAACATCATATGCTTTAATCTAATAAGAGATACTTCAAACAAGGAAGCATAGGGACATGAAGGATTGTCACAAAATACCTCTACAATATTTTTATTATATATGAGAGAAATAAAACTGTATAAGCCAGAGGGTAGAGATGATACCACAGATGACCTTTAAGAAAAGATGAATTTCTTTTACAATTGTCCAACTCTTCTCTTAAAAGCTTCAAAAAACAATATATACATACTCACCTGCACGCATGCAGGAGTCAGAAAACCTAACTAGAGTTACAAGATTTTCACATTAGAATAACAAACCCTACATCTATCAAGTCTGATCATGAATGTAACTCTGCAAATATGGCTGATCAGACCTCAAGTTCGCATGCCCATCCTTGTACTACATCAACCTGCAAACAAGTGACTTGGATTTATCTACTTTCCTACACAAAGTCTCACCATGAATGGTCAAGTTGGTATTTTTCTGAGACAAGAATCGACCCATGACGGCTGCCTAGACCTCCTCATCATCTTCTTTTAAACTACAAATGTCATGGAGACATAAATTCTCTGAGCAACCTCACCACTTGCGGCCTGCAAATCAAATACTAACAAAAACCCTCTTAGACACATTTGAATTTGAAAACTTAACAGCTAGCTGGTCATTTTAAAATGTGTCTGTCGATATCCTTTATCTCTCAGCAAACAAATGGCTCAGATTAACTTTGAAGTGGTCGTGAAACCATTTAAAAGTTTGAGTCCATATCAGCAATACGAGGACCAATGAAATTTTAGCATGTCAGCACATTCAGACCCACCTCAAGTTTAAGTCGTTCAGCGACTATGTGATCAAAGAATTCTAAGTCACGAGATCCTTTGGCTTACCCTGGTCTAGTTAAGCGATTCAATGAACAAGGCTTTTCACTGAATTGCTGGGTCTTTCTAATAACCCTGGTTACATTTGGTGAACTAGCGACTGAAGACAATTGCCAGATCACTGAGAATTTTAGGGCTTTTCTAATTAATTCTAAGATTCTATGAATACACACATTAGTGCATTTGCTAGATCGATTGGAGCACTGCTATTTTATCACATGAATACGCGACCAAAAGGAACTTATCAGAGCCGCCAAAACTTTGTTACCCTTGGGCCCATCCCCACATGTCAATCTTCTATTTGTTCTCAACCACCCCATCAGTAGACACCCTGACAAGCCTTCTGACGACGGACCCACAAAAGACCCTGTTAGCACTCGGTAACCAATCGTGAACCTCCAAATCACTTTGACCTGGCATCAGACCCACCTGACAGAGGCTTGAACACTTGGCAAAATGAACAGCCAGTGCATAATCTCATGGCTATGACACCATTCATGAGAACACACACCAGCCTCAATCTCTATCCTTCTGACATTCTACAGGCATCCCGACATGGCCCCATTGACATATGCCTAATCATCACTGTGTGGACCAATCAAAAGCTGCCATTTGTATACACATAGCAGTGGACCCACCTGAATGAAGAGTTACATCACTAGGAGAAATCAATAGTTGTCTTAAGTTCACAAAATTCTGACACTTTTCATGAGAAAACAAGCCAGCCGTTAGATCAAAAGAGGACTGACAATGGGGCCCGCTGACAAATTACAAGTCATCTCCTTTCAACCAATGAAACACCTCCACATAGGACACCATGGCAATGGACCCACAAAGGCATGAGGCGCTAAGGGAAAGGAAAGATCGACGATTGTCGTAAGATCGCAAGCCTCTGACGCATGCTATGAGATCTCACGACAACCATTGATCTTAGCAACTGGGACCCCACTAAAATTTAACTCTAGAAGTCTTAGCGAATACGCGACCAAAGGAAGAATCTCTCAATCACGGAATAGAATTCCTAAGCTTGGTTAATTCTATAGAATACACAAACAAGGCATTCGGAGAATCGCTAAGTGTTTAGTCCAACCTGGGGTTTCAGTTGGTGAATGCCTGACTAAAAGGTAATTTGTGGAGTCACTAAATGTTTAGAAGCACTACCATTTTATCTTGTGACTAAGAGAAACACTACAGTCGCTAGTTCACCAAGAGGAAAAGGTAACTTCCAGAAAACTTAGAGAACTAGCAACCGAAAAAAAAAAAAAAGCACGTGGATATTGGGACCTTTAAGTTGCTGATAAAGAAACAAAAAATTATAACAAGGTTAGTGTTTGCAGGGTCAATTTAGCACAATGACTACATTTTTCAAACTTTAAAGGGTTTTTTGCACCTAGCCAGGGACCTAGAAATAGTTGCAGAGACCAAGGAGAAATAGATAAAGCCATGAAATTTTTAGGGATGCATGGCAAGCTGAAAATAGAGACCTGGGGATAGGTTTGGCCAAATTCACATGTATATGGAAATTAGGGTAACATTTTGGTGATTTCTAGTGGATGTCAGCCTACTAGACATGGAAAATCAGTGGCGTTAAAGCAATTCATTGGGCATGGGGTCATTCCAGGAACACAAAACTTTGATAGAGACATAAATGAATAGAGGGACAAAACTTGTACACAAGAACTTCTTGGAAAGCAGGAGACTAACCTAGAAAAACATGGAAAGAAAGTAGGGGAAACACATATTTACAAGAATTACAGAGAGGGATTAACCTCAAAATAGGGCTTCAAGTGGAAACCATTTACTAAGATTGGCAAGGCAACTCCTTCAAGATCTAATAGCTGGAAAGCATTGGATCCCTTGCACTCTATTATAGCAAATGGTCCACTCCAGAATGAATCAAATGTGGTATGTCTACTAGGCCTAGACTTGAACTCATCCCACTTGAGGACTATATCCCCAACCTTGAAATTTCTGGCCCTGGCTCTCTTATCGAAGCTCCTCTTTGGCTGAAACTGATGGAATTCCATGTCCTTCATGGACTTATCTCTAATTTCCTTTAACTCCATGAGCTGAGTATGTCTGATCTGTAAGGGATCTCCTTCTTCAAATAGGGCATATTGGGTAGCCAAGTCCAGAGCTAGCAATTCAACTGAGATAGACAACTTGGCCTCTCTACCATATACTAGCACATAAGGGGAATTACCAATGATTTTCTTTGGGGTAATTCTGTCTAACCATAATGCAGACCTGAGTTTGGTATGCCAATCCCTTTGGTTTTCTTGAAGAGTCTTCTTAATTATCCTAATCAAGTTCTTATTTGTTGATTTTGCCAAGCCATTGCCCCGAGGGTAGTAATTGGAACTAGTATTTAAATAAATGCCATTCTTGACTGCCCACTCTAAGACTTTGAGGCCTGTGAATGCTAATGCATTATTTGAAATTATGGAATTTGGAATGCCAAATCTATGAATTATATCATTATAAAAACTTAATATAGCATTCTCATTGGCCTCTTTTAATGCAACTTCCTCTATCCATCTGGTGAAGTAATCTATTGTAGTAATTATCCATTTATGGCCTACACTAGATGGAGGATTAATCATGCCAATGAAGTCTATACCCCACTTCATGAAGGGTTTCTCTATTCTGACTAGCTGTAGGGGCAAGGCTACAAGCCTTTCTTTTCCTGCAAACATGACACACTTGATGCATTTTTTGACATAATCATGACTATCCTTAAAGATATATGGCCAACAGTATCCAACCCTCATGATTTTAAAAGCAACAGTCCTAGGAGAAAAATGGCCTCCAGAAGGTTGATCATGAAACTCAAATAGGATGTCTGCTACCTTTTCTAAATCTATGCATCTTAAAAGAACACCATTGTGATCCTTTCTAAAAAGAACTTCATTTATCAACACAAAAGGAACAGATTGCAATCTATAATACCTCCTTTTTGCTGAGTCCAAACCTGCAGGACATTGTCCTATCTTCAAATAATTGATCATATTAGGCAACCAGCTTGTTGCCTTGGCTTGTTCTTCTATAGAATGCACCACCAAAGATACATCTATTTTCTCTGATTTCTTTGAACTTTCATCTCCTGCCAAATGCTCACAACGACCTCTTCCTCTAACCAGCTTTGTGGTCTGAACATCAATGTCATATTCCATTACCTTGGTGATCCAACCAGCTCTTTTCTCATTTAGGTCCTTGGAAAGAAAAAATTATTTGACACTTGGATGACTAATTTTCAAGTGTACCTTGTTATGGGTCAATAGATATCTGAAATTTTTAAGGCTCTTCACCACAACAAGCACATGTTTTTCTACAAAAGAGTATGTATGTTCATACTCCTCTAAACCTTTTCTAAAGAAAGCAATAGGTTGCTCCAATCCATCTGAATTTTCTTGGGTCAACATTGCAGATATAGCATCATGATCCCCATAAGCATAGATGATAAAATCCTTACTGAAATTTGGATTTAGGAGAGCAGGGGCTTCTGTTAAGGCCTCTTTGATAACTTGGAAATTGACTCTCCCTTCCTTGGTCCAACTAAAAGTTGAACTCTTCTTTAACATGGTTGTCAAAGGCTTTAGTAAATCTACAATGTTAGGCAAGAACCTCCTAACAAAATTAATCTTTCCTATGAAAGATTGGAGACTTTTCTTATGGTGTGGTAGGGGTAGCTCTAAGATAGCTGCAATTCTCTCAAGATCTACTATGATCCCTTCTTTGGATACTACATATCCCAACAATTTTCCCTCGTGAACTGCAAACACACACTTCTTGGGATTAAGAGATATCCCAAATTCTCTACATCTTTCAAAGATATTTCTCAAATGTTTGATGTGATCTACTGCATGCTTTGAATAGATAGTTATGTCATCTAGGTAGACCAGTACAAACTTGTACATGAGGCTTTTAAAGGCCATATCCATTGCCTTTTGAAATGTAGCACCTGCATTTGACAAACCAAAGGGCATCTTTTGATAAGCCATGGTTCCCCACTTGGTTGTAAATGCAGTCTTGTATTGATCCTCTTCATTCACTAAGATCTGATTGTAACCTAAATAGGCATCCAATAATGAAAATCTCTCAGATCCAGAGACACATTGTAAGATTTGTTCCATAGAGGGTAATGGATGACAGTCTTTTAGAGAGGCCCTGTTAAGGTCCCTGAAGTCAACACATAACCTTAGCTCCCCATTCTTCTTCCTGACAGAAACAAGGTTGGAAACCAAACTAGTATGCTTAATGGGGTAGATGATACCACTTTCTATTAGTTTGAGTACTTCTTTATGCATAAGTGGCTCAAGTTTAGGATTAACAAGCCTTTTTCTTTTGTCTTACTAGTTTGGCATTTGGTTCTAATTCAATAGTGTGCTGAGCAAGGGCAGGATCAAAATGTTTGAGGTCTTCATATTACCATGCAAAAATATCACTGAATTCTTTGAAAAGTTGTGTCTAATCTTGCCTTTCCAAATCAGTGTTCACTTTTCCAAATTGTAGGATCCTACCTGGTTCCAACTCTAGTTCAACACAATGTTCTTGTTGGACTACCAGGCCAGCTTTATTTTTCATGACTTCATCATCCTTGTTGAAGATAGTCTCTAAGGTAACAAGACCTCTAGGCATCTGATTGGACTTGAGTTGTATCACTTGATCACCATAATTTTGTGATAACCTTTCTTGATTATACTTTGAAAAAACATCTTCTTCAAACAAGAATTGTAGAATTTGTTCATCATTGACTAACACCTGCCAATTGACATCATTATCAGGGATAGAGGGTCTAACAATAATCTTGATGTGTTGTTGATCCATTTCTTTTGAAATGTTATTGGGGATATCAAACTGAGATCCAATAGCAGCTAACCTAACTGCATTCTAATTTAACTTTCTAGGGATGGCAACAATATTGAAAGCATGGAAATCTTCAATTGTATCCCAAAATCTATGTTTGTATGCTTTCATGGTGTCATTCTTGGTTGCACTTATCCCTCTCACTTGGCTGACAACTAACTCACTGTCACCATAAACTTTTAAGGCCTTAAGCCCTCTTTTTCTAGCCCATTCTAGTCCATTGACTAGACTTTCATATTCTGTAGTATTGCTAGTGCAGGAGAAACTGAATCTAAAGGCAGTATAATACCTTTCTCCTTTTGGGGACACTAAAATATCCCCTCCACTAGAACTATGTCTAGTTCTAGCTCCATCAAAAAATAGTTCCCCAACCTGATTGCTCTGATCCTCTGAATCAGTGTCCTCTTTGAGAAGGCTTGGTTCTATAGATCCACTTTCTTGTATTAAATAACTTCCCAAACCAAAATCCTAGATTAGATTTTCTTGGGCCTTTGAAGCTCTTTCATCTAGAAGAATATCAAGGATACTCTCTATCTTTGTGTCTGCTTCACTAATGGCTTGGAAGTCACTGTTATCAAATATAGGGCAATTTACATTGATGACATTAGACACATATGGTTCTATATGGTGTGCTGCTAATGGTTCCAATTTAATGGTGACCTTTGTACCATACCTTGTATGAAAAAGCATGTGGGACCAATCAGAAGATAGGTAGCCTCCTATCTTGGCTGTAAACACCCTTGAAAGACATATAGAAAATAATGCAGAGAGATCTATGATATATATATCAAGAAGGATGGAAAAGTTAGGACTAGCATGTAGGATTAAACTGGTATCTTTGGCCACACCTATAGTATTGACTGAGGATCCATCAAGTTGGGTAACCTTCTTTTGGAAATGTTCATATTTTAGTCCTAATTGGTCAGCTACCTTTTTGGGCATTATAGTGCTAGTAGCTCCACTATCTACAATACAATTATGTACTAAAGATTTTCCAATGATTAAAGATACATAAAAGGGAGGTGGCTTTGAATTTCTACCTTGTGTGGCATTGGCCTTGGAGTTGCTACTTGGAGCCTCTCTTTCTTGATCAATGTTAACCAACACTAGCTTTGCAGCTTCTTTTGTAGGTTGAGGAGTTGTCACTTCAGTCATGGCCTTCTTCAAAATTTTAGGTTGTCCTAGAAGAGCCAAAGAGTCCCACATGGGCATGGTAATGATCACCTTCTTCATGTTGTCTACAGTGTTAAAAGGTGTCATAGTGTGTACTCTTTGTTGTGCTTTCACTATGATGGGCTCCACCTCTTTGAGAGTCTGACCCTCCTTGCTTGTGATGATAGGAGCCTCCTTAGGTGTGATGGGAGTAGCTTGTTGCATTGTTTCTACAGATGTAGTGGCTTTGGCATTAGAATCTATGCTCTCCATGTCTTGAGCTCTTCTCTTTTCTCTTGTATAGGCAACAAAGGCAACTTCATCATTGACTCCATTGAAGTCTGGTTGCTCCCAACTAAAGAGAGCAGTCTCATTTTCTTGTGGTTCTTTTTGAGGAATTGAGCCACTAGGTGAGGCCTCTGATTGAGCTTGTGAGGCATTTTGAACCATTAGAGCTTTTTTCATCCATCCATTTGAACATGTAGCCTACTTATGAGGCTGACTACAAGGAAAACACCATTCATTCTCCATGGCCATATTATTTTGACTAGGAACCATATCCCTCACTGCATTTGTAGAAATGAGAGGTGCAGGGTTATATGGTTGGAATGGCCTTTGATTAAATTTTGTCTTTGTCCTTGATAGCCTCCTTGGTATGGTGGCCTATTTTATTGATAAGGCTATCCTTGATTTTGATATTGCTGATTAGGACTTTGGCCTTGTGGCTGAAAAGGTGGTCTAATTCCTTGACCTTGTTTCTTCAAATTTATGACTTCTTTAGTCAAGGTCTACAGTAAGTTTGTCATTTCTTAGATACTACTCTGTTGGCTACTCTTTATTTCTTATAACTCTTGGGAGAAATTAGTGGTTAGCTCTTGACCATTGGTACTAGCTTGTGGTGTTAATATGGTGGGGATAGGGGTAAATGGGGGTACTTGTGCTAGTGCAATAGGTTGAAGGCTAGGAAAGATGGGCATTGGTGGCCTTCTAGCAATCATGCCTGCTTGGATTAAACAATTTTCAGCCCTGAAAACTATGTCAAAAGCTTGGGGGAGAGAAGTACCACCCATAGACTAGATCATGACAAAAATTTGACCATTTAGACTTTGCAAGTAGTATAGGAAAGCATGGTCAGCTGATGGCCTTACTGATGTTGGAATTATATTCCATGTTTTAAGGAACCTTCTATTGTAATCTATCATGTTCTCTTGACGATCTCTTTTAATGCTTGTTAACTGCTCAACTAGAGACAAGTTATCTGATTTGTCCTCAGAATGCTTACTTAATGCATCCCCTAGTGCATCCCATGAATTAATAGAACCAACACTTAGAGTTCTAAACCATTCAAGAGCCTTACCTTTTAGAGAGGCTACTAATAATTTCATGGCCACATCCTCTTGGCTTATGTTGTGTATGCTACAAATGGTGTTCACATCTCTTATGTGCTCAAAAGCAGTTGTCTGCCCTTCACCAGTGAAGTCAGGTATACTCTTTAGTGCCACCAAGGGCACATCATGATGTTGAGAAAATACCAAGGGACTCCCTTGGTTGAAAGGTGCAAAGGCAAACTATCTTTCCATTGTAGGGGCTGTAATCTGAAGATTAACAACTATGTGAGCTGTATTTGTTACTAGATTTGAATCCTCTTCTAGATCTCTGGTTAGAGATCTACCTCTTCTTCTGGAATAAAAGGGAAAAGGTCTCCCTTCTGAGGTATCAGGAGGTGTAGACTGAACTCTCCTTGCATGGGATGCTCTTTGGGTCAACCTACCTTTATGACTTCTCTTTGAGGGAAACTCTGAAAATTTAGTGGGCTTTGAGATTTTAGTCTCAATCTTTCTCATTAACCTTGAAAAAGGTTGGCCTAGATCTTTGAAATAAGTGGAGTCACTAGATATACAATCATGAACACTTCTAAAAGCTTGTATTATGCAATATGTATATCAAAGATAACCTAATCTAAATTTCAATGAACTTTGAGTCCCACTGGGCATGCCAAAATTGTTATACACTAAGTTTGCACCCTTGTCTCAAGCTCTCATAGTCTTGATAACCTAGTATAACATGGGACTCATCTCTAAGTTGTGGGACCTTTGCTAACTAAGATGAGACCTCTAGGTTCTAGGCTGGTACCTCTTGGATAATCACCTTAATTTACTTATAGACATGAAAATTAAAACTCTTTGAGGGAAAGGGATAGAAGGAATGCTTGAAAGGGAAAAGACTGAAAGCAAACTACCTACTAGGTGATACACCAAAATTAGGGGTTTGGATCTCAATATAGAGGAATGAAATCAATGAAAGGCTCGGGTCTAGTAGGTCAAAACTTACTGAATAGGCTTGCATAAGTGTTTCATAGGAGGGCCTAAGCATAAGGCACAACCTATAACCTACAAACACACATTCACCTCTACAACTTGGTGTAGGATTGAGACAAGACTATTAGGGGGTTGAAATATACCCACAAAAACATCTAAATTGGATCAAAAACAATAACACACATAGTTACAAAAAATAAGAGGGATTAGGAACCCTAAGATATCACTGAAAACATCACATGCTTTAATCCAATAAGAGATAATTCAAACAAGGAAGCATAGGGACATGAAGGATTGTCACAAAATACCTCTGCAATAGTTTTATTATCAATGGGAGAAATACAACTCTATAAGCCAGAGGGTAGAGATGATACCAGAGATGGCCTGTAAGAAAAGATGAATTTCTTTTACAATTGTCCAACTCTTCTCTTAAAAGCTTCAAAAAACAATATATACATACTCGGCTACACACAGGAAGGAGTCAGAAAACCTAACTAGGGTTACAAGATTTTCACATTAAAATAACAAACCCTACATCTGTCAAGTCTGATCATGAATGTAACTCTACAAATATGGTCAATCAGACCTCAAGTTTGCATGCCCATCCTTGTACTACATCAACCTGCAAAGAAGTGACCTGGATTTATCTACTTTCTTGCACAAAGTCTCGTCATGAATGCTCAAGCTGGTACTTTTCTGAGACAAGAATCGACCCATGACGGCCACCCAAACCTCCTCATCATCTTCTTTTCAATTGCAAATGTCCTGGAGACATAAATTCTCTGAGCTACCTCACCGCTTGTGGCATGAAAATCAAATACTGGCAAAAACCCTCTTAGACACATTTGAATTTGAAAACTTAACGGCTAGCCGGTCATTTTAAAATGTGACTGTCAATATCCTTTATCTCCCAACAAGTGAACAACACAAATTAAGTTTGAAATGGTCTTGAAACCCTTTAAAAGTTTGAGTCCATATCAGTAATATGAGGACCAATGAAATTTTAGCATGTCATCACATTCAAAACCACCTCGAGTTTTCCTCCTTTAAGTTAATTAGCGACTATGCGACTGAAGAATTCTAAGTTGTGAGATCCTTTGGCTTACCCTGGTCTGGTTAAGTGATTCAGTCAACAAGGCATTTTGCTAAATCACTTGGTCTTTCTAATAACCATGGTTACATTTGGTGAACTGGCGACTGAAGACAATCACTAGATCACTGAGAATTTTAGGGCTTTGCTAATTAATTATGAGATTTAGCGAATACACACATTCATGCATTCAAAAAATCATTGGAGCACTGCTATTTTATCACATGAATACGTGACCGAAAGGAACTTATCAGAACCGCCAAAAATTTTTTAACCCTGAGCCCATCTCCACATGTCAATCTTCTATTTGTTCTCGACCACCCCATCAGTAGACACCCCGTCAAGCCTTCTAATGATGGACCCACAAAAGACCTTGTCAGCACTCGGCAACTAATCGTGAACCTCCAAATCACTTTGACCTAGCATCGAACCCACCTGACAGAGGCTTGAACACTTGGCAAAATGGATGGTCATCGCATAACCTCATGGCTCTGACACCATTCACGAGAACACATGCCAGCTGTTGATCTCTATCCTTTTGACATTCTGCAGGCGTCCTGACATGGCCCCATTAACATATGCCTAATCATCATTATGTGGACCAATCAGAAGCTATCATTTGTATACACGCAACAGTGGACCCACCTGAATGAAGAGTTACATCACCAGGGGAAATCAACGGTTGTCTTTAGTTCGCAAACTTCTGACACTTTTCTTGAGAAAACATGCCAGCCATTATATCAAAAGAGGATTGAAAACCGGGCCCACTGACAAATTACAAGTCATCTCCTTTCGACCAATGAAACACCTTCGCATAGGACACTGTGGCAATGGACCCACAAATGCATGAGGTGCTGAGGAAAAGGAAAGATCAACGGTTGTCGTAAGATCACAAGCCTCTGACACATGCTATGAGATCTCACGACAACTGTTGATCTCAACAACTGGGACCCCACTAAAATTTAACTCCAAAAGTCTTAGCAAATGCGTGACTAAAGGAAGAATCACTCAGTCATTGAATAGAATTCCTAACCTTGGTTAAGTCTGTAGAATATGCGAACAAGGCATTCATAGAATCATTGAGTATTTAGTCCAACCTGGGGTTTCAGTTGGTGAATGCTCGACTGAAAGGCAATCTGTGGAGTCACTAATGTTTAGAAGCATCGCCATTTTATCTTGTGACTAAGAGAAACACTGCAGTCGCTAGTTCACCAAGAGGAAAAGGTAACCACCAGAAAACTTAGAGAATTGGTGACTGGAAAAAAAAAAAAAAAAGCACGTGGATATTGGGACCTTTAAGTTGTCGATAAAGAAACAAAAAATTCTAACAAGGTTAGGGTTTGCAGTGTCAATTTAGCACAATGGCTACATTTTTCAAACTTTTAAAGGGTTTTTTGCACCTAGCCAGGGACCTAGAAACAGTTGCAAAGACCAAGGAGAAATAGATAAAGCCATGAAATTTTCAGGGATGCCTGGCAAGGTGAAAATAGAGACCTAGGGATTGGTTTGGCCAAATTCACATGTATATGGAAATTAGGGTAACATTAACAACATTATAAATAAATCATGGTTCCATACATGGCTGGTTGAAGAGAATAGAATTCTTAATTGCATGTGAAATCATACATAGATAAAAGTGTTGCGTACCTTATTTATTGAGAGGATGAGATGGGGTAATCAAACTCCTTATTTTCTTCTTATGATTGTGTAAGGATTGTTTTCCATTTTGGAGTATCTTTAAAAAGAGAAAAATGGGTTAATGCAGATACTCCAAAAATGGTTGAATGTGAATATCATTTAATGGTTTGACTTCATATGTGTCATATGAAAATCATGTACATTAATGCCAGAAAATGAATAGTTATAGAAATAGCATAAAAAATATAATCATATCCAATATTAGTTGAATATTGGTTTGAAATCTAAATAGAACATTACAATTTAAATAGTTGCATCTATCTAGTATTGTATGAAATTACTATTTTGGGAACTATAGATTGCACACATGTAATTATAATAACAATATCTTAATTGTGAGCTATCTTGACTATTAGTGGAGGTTCACATGTAAATGATTTGTGTTTGTCTTATTTAACAGTATGCGGAACACTTACATCAAAATATATATGAATATCATAGGTGTAATATTAAAGTGGAAAAATCATTGTGAAACTCAAAACTAAAACCTGAAAAAAACTAAAAATAAAAATAAAAAAGGTATCTCAATTTTGCAAGACCTTCAGTTATGGTACAAAAAAAATGCTAATTTCAATGAAGGTAGCAGCATTAGAAGGATGTAACCTTGTATCTATGGAAAACCAATAGAAATTTAAAGATCTGTACATTTATTTTTCATGTCAAATGAATGAAGATTCGATAAAAAGGAGATGGTGAGTATTCGAGAGGCTATAGATATGTTGTTATTGGTAAAGAAAAAATTATAGTACATGGGAAGTGAAATCATTAACTGATAAATAAATGAATACTATTAATAGAAAATAAGACTAAGACATCTGAAATAAGATTAGCCTTGTAATGTAACACTAAGATTACATTTATGATATATGTTAACTAAAATAGAAAAAGAAATGAAAAGCATTTTTGACAAAATGCCCATACCTTTGCTTGATCTATCTTTTAGCCACAATTTACCAGTAAATTGTAGAGGACAGGATTGGAAAGATTCATTGTATAGCATTTATGTATGACATTTTGTACGTGTTTTCAAGACATTATACAATTTAAAATGGTGACAAATAACTTTTCAAAAAAAATGGTGATAGTAAAAGTAGCAAATTGAAAAGTACCCTATGATTAGACAAGCAACTGTATTATTTATAATTTATTATTCTTGAAGATGATTTTATTGTCATGATTCTTGTGTTACGGATCTTCAGCAAGAGTTGAACTAAATTAAGTTATCATGAAGTATATCTGAACTGTAAAAACTTATAATTCTTACCTGTGTAGTTTTTTTGTGGATGTGGTTTTCTTTGCTTATGTACCAATGGAGTCTGTTGTTAGCAATTTTTTCACTCAATAAGAACAAGTACCAAATATTTTAGACGATAGGTAGAATTTACGTATGCGTGATTTTTTTTTGTAGCTGTCAGATAAAACATGTGGTGCTATTCTTATGTGGAATTGTTTTCTATGTTATATGGTTGTGTTGGTTGTTGTTGTGATGTATAACCTGTATATTGTTTTTATTGCTAATTTAACATCTTGAAAATTAATGATAGTAAAATAACTATGCATAGGCAACCATAACCTTTGCATAACTTTGTAGTCCATTGTATCCTTCACACAGTAATGATTGAGTTATGCTTGCATGCTTTGAGTCAAATGATTTTTTTTATTATCTTGCATGTGCTAACATCATTATAAGAAAATCAGAGTTCCATAAATGGCTGGTTAAACAAAATAGAATTTTTAGTTCCATGGTAATGAGAGGGTGAGTTGTTCTAAATGATTTGACTTCATATGTAGAAGCCAGGGGTGCAGGGGATTAATTTGGTTTGAAAATGTATATTTTATTTTAATAGTAATAAGTACCATATAAAAATCATGTACATTAATGCCAGAAAAGGAATAGTTATAGAAAATGCATAAAAAGATATTCATATCCACTATTAGTTGAATGTTGGTTTGAAATGTAAACAAAGCATTACAATTTGAAATGTATAAGTACAATATAGAAACTATATAATATATGTCTGTGACTATTTTAATTCCAAAAATCCAAAATATTAAATTGAAATATACATATAAATTGCAAAATCAATTCAAATAAGTGTATGAAAATACCGTAATTTACACTCGGGTTTGTCCTGTGCATCTTTGACCCTCATATTCTTCCATTCCTGTCACTACTTTTAGAATTTCTTGTTCATATGGAATGGTAATATTGTCATTTCTTACCATCTAATATTCATGATTTTTTTTTTTAATTTCCTTGATTTGTTTAGAAATGCTCTTTGTGTCTTCTTTTCCAGTAGTTAATATATCCCCAATTGCAGTCAATTTGTGGAGATCTCCTACCTGGTATCTTCATGCGGTGCTGATATTTTCAATATGTAATTGATAATTTTTCTTCATCATTTCAAGATCTATAATATCTTGACCATTTGCTTCATTTGAATTGCAGACCATGTCTGTAAAGATTTTTTCCATATGTGCAATACTTGTATTTAGTCTATTGATAATATTTTGAAGTTGGTCTAGTACTTCTATCCTGATCTTTGTTTTGAAATTGAGTGAAAATATCCACTTTTGTAGTGGTATGTTAGTGGATTTGATAATATTTAGATTGATAACCTATTCACTATCCATATCTATTACCTTGTGAAATAGTTTTTTTTGTTTGTTATATATTCTTTTATGTTCTTTCAGGAACTGAAATTTCATATAGATAATATCTTTGAGTTTAATATATATTTTGTAATAACTGTTGATGCAGTTAATGAGTGCTACACATCTTTATTTGAGGTTTACTATCCATTCTCATGAGATTTGTATCATCTTTCTATCTTCATAGAGTTGTTTGACTATTTGTTGCTTCATATCAAGTGTTGGATGAAAAATTCCTTTTGTTTGATATGATGGTTGGGAATAGATAGGAGCAAGCATACTCTTGATGTAATCAGATAGATGATTGATAATAGATTTGAGTTTGTTCTTATCATCTTTCATTTGGTCCAATCTGTCTCTCACATCCTAGTGTGTGAATTCTCACATATTAATTATACGATCATGGAAAGGTGGACCTATGTCAATTTCATTAACATTAAAATTAGCTAAAGTTAAATCTATAAGGTTGTACTTTTTCAGTTCTGCAACTTGTATTATCACATGCCCTATTTGTTTATATTTTTCTAGGGCAGTTAGTTTGCCTTTTTCCTTCCTTTTCTTTGGACTTGGGAGTTTCATAAATGATTTGAGAAACTAAATCTTGAGGAGGAATTCTATCCTCTATCATTTTTCTTTTCCTTTGTATGGTTTCTTCTAACCATGAAGGAGTGGAGTTCTATTAATTTGTGAGGTCAATGCTAAACTTTCAATATCAAACAATATTTTGACTATTGTAGGGCTCTACATATGTATAGGAGAAATTTGAAATTTTGGTACTCTAGTTCGAGAAGACCTCATAGTAGGTTGAGTAGATTTTGTAGGTTGTGTTCGTGTTTCTTGTTCATAAGGTTGTTGTGTTGGATTTTGTTCTGGCTCCCTTCTTTGTTGTTGTTGTTGTTGTTTTGTGTTCTCTAGTTCCTCTTGGTTTTCCACATTGATAAAGGGAAGAAAGCCACTACCGGAGGTGCTGGTTATATCTTGGTTTTTGTCTGATGGTTGATCATCTCCTCATGTGTTTTGTGGAGTGGACTGAACTATTGTGTGCATTTTTGGTAATGGTAGTGGAGCTGTTGTTGTACTTTTATATTATGTTGGTGGTGGTGCTAACGTGGTTGAATTCTTTTTACTTGTTTTCTTCCACTATACCCATCTTATAGTTCTCTTCATAATTTGATCCATTATTTCTTCAATGTTGTCTAGTTTTGGTACTTGAAATGTTATAGGCTATAGAGGTGTGCCTCTTATTTTTGTCAAATAATGGTTGGAAAGAAGATTATATTGATCATTGTATAATCCTTCGACATTATTTGGAACATTATATATTTTAATATGTCCAACTATGAGATAGGACCATGATCTTTCTCTCATGTCAAAGTCATCTTTGCAATTTGCCCAGAAATATTTTAATGAAGGTATATGATGAAAATTGAGCCCTAGTTGCAGGTTCTCTTTTACATAATTGGAGGGGTCAAACTAATGTCTATGGACATTATATACATCAAATTTATATATTTTTTGAATTGATTTGATCATATTCATTCCACAAGAGGTATAAGAGCATGTATAAGGTCCTATAGAAATAGGAAAATGACTACATGCTTTATGCCGCTCACTGCTTCTATTATTGACGTCGATTATCTATCTGCATTACTCTATCAAAACCATTTTATCAACTAGATATTTTGGCAATTCAAATGGAAAGTAATCTAATGCTCCTATCATGAAGTATGTAAATGTAGAAAATTGTAGGTATGAATGAGGAGTATAGATGTTATATCCATGTTTTGTTTATCTAAGAGGCTTTGAGCTAACCATTTATTATTAATTACTTCAAATGGAACCTCTCAAGGTTTAAATCATCATGTTTGATTAAAAATGTGTTATTTCAGCGAAAATCAGCATGTCTAAAAAAGTGTAACCCACTGTTGTGTGTTTACCCTGTCAATACCTCGATTAAGTTGAGGGCAGACGTAGATCAAATTGCATTTGATAGTCCCATTGATTCATCTAAATTGAAGAAGGTCTACAAGTATAATCATTGCCTTATTTTACATATAGTTAGGAAAGTATTGGGCTTCAATCTTTTGAGTAGAAATCATAGATACAGAGTTAATTCAAAAATTAGTGCGGGTTTTTTTATCTTGCATTTTAGTGGCAGGTACAAACAAGAATTTAGCTCATGAACTTTCTAGGCATCCCTTTGTTGATAATTACATTCTGGGTCTCCATCAAGCAATAGTAAATATTGATTCTGATCTTACTGCTTCTCTTCCCTAGGACCTTGCTATAGTTATGTTTTTCAGGTCCCCATTTCCAGTCTTTGGCTCTAGCTCATGATGAAACATTAATGGTGGCCCTCCATGGATGATTTTCATCTTATGGGATTTGGAATGAGAGAATCAACTTATCAGGACATCCATGATGAATAAAAGAATCATATTTCTTACATGGTTTCTAGGCATTCAGGAAGGGTTAAATGATCCCTATAGAAATTATTTGGATGATGACCTGGACTGGGTTCATTAGTATAGGTAGGATGAAAACCTAGATGGGTTAGGTAGCAAGGACCCTTCAACTGCAAATGAAGATGAAGCAGGGGAGGATGAAAATAATGAATTCTAAATGGCTCACTATGAGGATGATGTTGTTGATGAGGAAGAGATTGATGAGGATTCTCAAGATGGCACAGATGGGGAGAATGACAACCAAGAGAACCCCACTGATAAAAAATCTAGAGATTATGTA
>BSBK01012598.1:0-24521 GCA_027943335.1 Chamaecyparis obtusa
ATATACATATATATATATATATATACATATATATATATATATATATATATATATATATATATACACATATATATATATATACATACATATATATATATTATATATATATATATATATATATATATGTATATATATATATATATATATATATATATATATATGTATATATATATATATATATATATAAACCAAAAATTATTATTGGTCACTTTTTCGACATATGAGTAATTGTTCCTTCAACAAGAATGCTATGTATTTGATGTCTATTCCGACCAATTATCATTGCAAGAGAGATGAACATTCTTTGGCACTTTGAAGAGAATGTTGAACCGTTGAAAATAGTTTCAACCCTAACACGTTGCAATTTAGATGAACTTTACTCACATAGATAAAAGGTATGATTGATAATTATTCTAGGATAAAGTGATTACTTCAACGAAGATTCCATCGATAATTCAACTACTACGGATGTCAGAATTGTAATGCTAGTTTTGTATGTCATATAATCGATGAAAAAACTCCAACAACAGTTTTGGTCATTTGGCTAACCATTTGGTATTGAAAATTCTACCAATCCTCATCGAAAAACAAGGTAAAATTTACTAGTGTTAACTGCCAAGATCCGGTGATCTAGCGACTAACTGCCTACCAAGTTTCTAAAAGTCATCCTTAATTGTGAGCTCATTTAGTGACTAGCTTCCATGTGTCCCACTTCAACTCCAGTCACCGCCAATTGTCTACAAAAATCTTTTAGTCAATAGTCTACTTGCATGCTTCCCAATGTAGCTCCAAAGTGCATGCACGTGTACACCCTCTAGCTCCTTCAAACTACCATGTGAGCATTGGTTCTTATAAATAGTCTCAAACTCCTTATCCCCACCAATGTGGGACTAAACTTGTGAAGAGTTTTAAATCCTTCATTAAAATATTTTGCATAGCGCGCCCAGCTGGCATGCAAATTCGGGCAGGCCCATAAGCCAAGAGGCCAACCACTGTCTCTTTTCCTTTTAACTTACCTCTAAACTGGGCACCTTTTTATTTGAAATACACTAAATACTAAAACAAGGTACATGTGGGATAAACCCACATGCATACCCCTTCACATTTTCTTCACATCTCCGCCCTTGCATGCCCAACTCTTCATTTCTTCTTTGGCTCTGCCTTGCATGCCTTTTATCCTTTATTCTTTTCCATGGCTTGTTCCCTTTACACCTTTTATAGAAACTCTATGTACCTCCTAGCATTCACGCACCCAGTAAACTGACAAGCACCTCCTTCACACAATGTTTAGTATGTTGCCTTTATTGTTGACTGGCATGATGTCTACCCTCTTTCACCAGTGTGTGCAGCACTTTAAGAAGTGTTCACATCTCTATCACATACACTCACCCATTCAAGTTTGGTATGTTGCCTTACTTAATTCCCTATTTACGGTGCCCATGCACAAACACAATAGATTTTAGTACTTGAAATGGTGTAAAGGTCATTTGTTAGTCAATGCCTCTTTCTCAAACCTCCTTCTATCCTATCCCCTATCAAAAACCTTGGAAGAGTCAAAAGAGAACTAACCCTGGTAAAACCTTCAAGTGTAGACCACTCTTCATCATCAGCCACATAAAGACAATCTGCTAGGCTTCTGGGGGATTATGACCTCTTAGGACGCTTCAATTCTATAGATATTTCTAATATTTCTCCATTTTCTCTTTGGCCTTTCACACCATTGGTAGCTCTTATAGTATTTTGATGGCCCAATGTGGGGCTACTTCCCTCTTGATCTTTACACACATGGTTTGGATTGGCAGCCTCATTATATTTCCTTACGCTAGCCATTTTAAATGGGAATGGATGCAAAGCCTCCCTTATGCTTTACACACTCATTTACCTTAGTTCGCTGCCCTTATTTGTCTCACACACCAGAAATCATAATGCGTAGCACTCTATTTTTTCTTACACACTCCTTCTTGGCTAAGTGTGTAGCCCTTTCCTTCAAAAAGAAACCACCATTTTTGGAATGGTACGTTCCCAGCTTTAAACACTTCTTGGAACACACCCATCAAGTGTTACCTGGTATGAAATGTGACCCTCAGCCCCTATTTTTGCATGGCAAACATATTGTGTAATGCTTTGACTGGCTACCTATCTAGTTTTATTTGGTGTGCGCATCCTTGCACTTAGCCAATATGTGCCTCCTCACAAATGGTGTGCACCTTGCAGCCACACACACACTTTGAACTTGATGCACATCTTCATTAAGTTGGCACACACCCTATTGAACACATGTTGCATTCTATTTTTGTGATACCATGCTTCTCCTTAAACAAAGTAGGAACAAAGTTTTCCTTTTCGTTGGCACTTTTAATCCACACTCCCCTCTTTTAGTCTAAAAATGATGCCCAAAGTGAAGAAACAAATCAAGCCACATCTGAAGGCATATTTTCAAACTCAACATCTGATGGCCTCATACAAGTCTTGGTGTGCTTTAAGCAATTCTGGTTCATGCTCACTAGAAGGTGCACTTGAAACATCCCCCTCTTTTTGATGCTCTATTAAATATCTTACCAATGATACGTACATAGTTACTATGGGTAATTCATCCAATTTTGCAATTGAGAAACCTTTTACATAACAAAATGTAATATCTAGTGAAGATAAACCATGACGTACAAAACTACACTCACAAACATTCTTTACAGTTCTGCCAAACTGTCCAAATTTCACCAGTTGGCTTCTGGAAGTGGCCTCAAAAATTGACCAAAAGAACTTTACAAGAATGCACTGTTAGGAATACAAGCTCACTTCTATCATGTTAGTATACTCACCAAAGGAGATTGCACCCATAGAACCAGGTCACAAGGTATTAATGACCAAACATAGCACTTCACAAACATTTATTCAGTTTGCACTACCAAATCTACATAAGTCACCTCCAAAACTGACTTCAAAAACTCACCAACTAAAACCTCCATGAACTGGAAACTTGGGCACTAATTCACCCCACCACAAGGAAAATGAATCCACAACTAGCACACACAGATGATCAAGTGGTGAATCACCATTGAACACAAAAGTCAGCTTGTTAGAAATATTCAGGACTAAAACAATGAATTATGTAGAAACTGGGTTTGGAATTGGCTTAGGAAAGTGACTGGACAGATTGGTAGACATCTAAAATTATTAAGAGAGGTACAATTCCAATTCTAAAATATATAAAAACTCTCAATTTCACTTGACCTTAAACCGAGTGCAAACTACAAGACCCCAAAGTAGGCCATTTAGAAAACTGGACTACACACACTCAAAGATTTTTAACAATTGGCAAATAGAATGGCACTGGTAAACTAGATAAACAGGCATATGGGGGGATAAAAAATGTTCATGAAGAATCTCTCCCATTCCTATAACATTATGCCACAACCCTTATGTAATAAACATCAAATGGGCATTTAATGCAAACTTTTGAAGTGGGCTATTTAGTGAAATTCTAGACAGATACAAATGCATATTTCTGGAAACATCTTAAAAGGCTATTCCCTAAATCATATCAGAACTGAAAACTAGGACCTCAAACCTATTACATATGTCAAATGATAGGTGATAAACACCCTACCCAAGTGATTCTTCATGAACAACAACATGACCTTTAAAACATGCACTTCAAACTATGCTTCTTTTGAAGACTTTCAAGGCACTGATTTGACACTTAGAGAAATTTTTAAAAATATAGACTCAAAACATATTTAGGATTTTTTAAGCTCCAACAAATAGTACCTCTAGAAGAATAAATAGATAGAAAAATAATTTTAGATGTAATCTGATCTCTCCACTTGTCCATGTGTATTCTTCCCTCTTTGATCTAAAAACCCATCTCTCTCATCTCTCTATAAATGCTCTTGTCTCATTCCTTTACACTTGATCTATTGCAAATAAAATTCCTCAATACTAGCACCATTACACGTGTTCTATAACCACACCCTACAAGAAATCCTTTGATAAAATTTGGAGAAAAACCTACAAAATAATCTACAACTACAAAAGAAAAACCCTTTGTAGATTATTTTCCATCTTTTTTTATGCACCTATAGGTGCAACTCTATTTCACCATTTTTAATAAAACAATACTTTACTTTATTTTATTTTTGCCTTTACCTTTTTCTTCCCCTAACACTCCTCCATTAGTATACATTGCCCTTTATTATGCATTACTTTCTCCTTTTGGGCCTAGTCAAACTTGGGTCAACAATGGTAAACTCACTTTTGAATTCCATGTGGTATACATTGATTTACCTAACCATTCACATTGCACCATCTTAGTGCCAACATGTTGCCACAACACCAGGGATGCATCACTAATCCACATGAGCTAACCTACCATGTGTCACAATCTCATGGTCATTCCCTCTCCTCAAGTCTCTAGTTCATAGGATTATGAGATCATGACACATGGCACAACCATCTAGCTTGTCCATGTTAGACCCTTGTTAATTAACTTACCCTTTATCTCCATTGTGCCACATGAAACCCTCTCATGATTCCAGGCACTTTATCTCTCCTCGTCATCCTGATTGCGGGATTAGAAGCACTTTTCATCTATCATTTCCAAGCCTACCATCTACCTCAACTATAAGCACCATGTGACACCATGGTAATGTTTAAGAAACACCCCTCTTAAAAAAGATATAAAATTTTGGTGAATCTTTCATTTTCTTGAAAAAAAAAATTAATTTCTATTGGCAAATCTCTCAATTTCATTTTTTTAAAGTATTCGTATTGGCAATTATTTTTTAATAACAATTTTTTTTAGAAAATATTGGTGAATCTCAAACAATAAAAATAATTAAATAAATCACCATTGTGAATACTTCTATTTTAAAAAATAGAATTCTTATAGAAAATTATTAGGCTTAATGTGTAAATCTTTGATGGGTTTAAGGAATAGACTCTATAATAATTAATTGCTACCATTTATTTAAAATATAAGCTAATAACCTCATTGTATTGTGTGAGACAAATGTATTGATATTTTTAAATACTAATGGGGCCCAAAACTTCTTCAAGACCATTAATTTATATTGAGATCAACAATCTGAAAGAAATTTTAGCTCCCATAAGAATTACAAACCAAATAACATTTTTACCTCATAGAATATAATGAGGGTCACTAGATTATACTTTAAGTTAGTAATGAAAACTAAAAGTTGGTGATAGATCCCTACAGTAACTAATAATCATGATATATTATTGGAGAATTAATTTAAATTTCTACAATAACTTATAAAATTTAGGTGAATCAAATCTAATCATGTATTGAATATTGTGGTGAATTTTTGAATTCAAGTTTTTTATAAAATAAATTAATTTATGATTTAAATATTTCAAAATAAAAATTTTGTAAAAATGTGGTGATTTAGGTTGCCTTAAATCTTGAATTATTAGCCAAATTTGGATTCTCAAATTTCCAAAATTAGCCAATTGGCAAATATTAGCCACTAAAAATTACTGTGTGAAACCCTCTCGTCATCTAACGAATCCCCTATATCCTCATTACCATTAGCTGTAGAATCACTGGAAGACACCAAGTCTCAACTCTGACCTATCGCTACCTCAAAATACATGGCACATGGCACCTTCTAGTTCATCGTCGATGTGCCATCTCACTTTCTTATTCACCATATGGACCCTTGATCATTCACATGTCACTCATTGTCAACTCGCCACACCAGAAACCTTATTGATTTGCACCAATAAAATTTCCACATCATCCATCCAACTCAGCTTCCAGGTCATCCAAGTTTCCATCTGCTTAGCCTCACCCATGCGTGATCCATTCCTACCAAAAGGCACGTTTCCTTTGGAAACTTAGTGTCAACATATTTTCATATGGAAATACCCATTTAACCTTCACACAATGTATCTGGGATAAAAATCCCAAATAACCCACTTCATAAAATTGCCATCTTGACTAAAAAATTGTGCTCATGGGAAAAAAAGTTATTTTTACACCTACCAAATGCATTGTCAAGCATATTGAAAACCCCCTTTCACCAAAATGTGGCTTAATGAGACATGTTAGGACCTATTAAGATACATTAGGACTTATTAAGGAACATTAGGACCTACTAGGACCTCTTAGGTCCCCTTAAGACATATAGGGGTGTTAAGTGGTACTAATGTATCATAAGTGGTCCTAATGTGTCATATGACCATTTAGGACCCATTAGTACCTAAAAAGACACTTTAGGACCTATTAAGACACATTAGGACCTAGAGGACTCCTTAGGTCCCCTTAAGACACATAGGGGTCCTAAGTGATCCCGATGTATCATAAGGGGCCCTAATGTGTCGTACAACCATTTAGGACCCATTAGTACCAAATAAGACATGTTAGAACCTATTACGACACATTAGGACCTATTAACAAACATTAGGACCTATTAGGACACCTTAGGTCCCCTTAAGACACATAGGGGTCCTAAGTGGTACTAATGTATCATAAGAGGTCCTAATATGCCATACAATCATTTAGGACCCATTAGTACCTAATAAGACATGTTAGGACATATTAAGACATATTATGACCTATTAAGGCACATTAGGACCTATTACATCCCCTTAGGTCCCCTTTAGACACATAGTAGTCCTAGGTGGTACTATTGGATCATAAAGGGTCCTAATATGTTGTAAAACCATTTAGGACCCATTAGTGCCTAATAAGACATGTTAATACCTATTAAACCCCATTAGGACCTACTAAGAATCCTTAGGTTCCCTTAAGACACATAGGTTCCCTAAGTGGTACTAGTGTATCATAAGGGGTCCTAATGTGTCAAATAACCATTTAGGGCCCACTGGTACCTTAGAAGACATGTTAGGACCTATTAAGACATATTAGGACTTATTAAGGAACATTAGGAACTACTAGGATCCCTTAGGTCCCCTTAAGACACTTAGGGGTCCTAACTGGTACTAATGTATTATAAGGGCTCCTAAGTGGTACTAATGTATCATAAGCAGTCCTAATGTGTCAAACAACCATTTTGTTCGAAATTAAAGTCCACCAACATAACTGAGAGGTGGGGGTGAATTAGTTATCAAATAAATACAACTTTTATCATCATTAACAAATTTCAACCATGTAATCAATATAAGCAACAACCATAGAATGATAAACATACACAATAACACAAGATATGTTGACTAGGGAACCTCTTGATCAAAGAGTAAACCCCAATGGGAATGATGCCAACAAAATATGTACTAATATGAAAATTCCTTGTGAGAGGATGGACTTTATTAGGATCCTTATGAAATACATTCAGTACATATGAGTCCTTGTTAGGAGACTTTGAATCCCTATTAAAAAATTCTAACCCAATTAAGAGTTATGGAAGATAGAAGGACCCACTATCCAAGCAGCTTCAAGGGAAAGATCACTAAACAATCTATCCAACTAATCTCTTTATTATCCAAACAAAATAATACCAACAATTACTGATCTCAGAAACTTATCTTTTCTCCTCTGTCTATGCCAAACCGCACCAACTGCTTCACTAGATCTCAATACTAGATCTCTGCAATTCACATATCCTCTTACAACATATATTTCTCAATTCTACAATTCATATTCATACTTATTATTACAATAAAGGAAAAAAATCCTTCCTTTATACCACACTCAAATAATTAGAAATGAGTCGACCAACAAGGCTTAACTAATTACAAAATATAAACCTTCACGTGTTACATAATATTCCATAATTACATAAAACTGTTGGCTTCCAAAAAAAATAAATCTTCACACGTGCGACCTCCGACCATGCTATATCATCCATGTCACCACCAAAATTCTTCATCAACTATATAACTCTACACATGCCTAGATTCTATCTGGATTAGGAGATATCATCTAGTTACCACAAGCTGCTACTCAAGAATACTGCCTGAATACTGCTTCCACTGATTTACACATAATTGTCATGAATAACTAAATTTTCATACGCACTCTTGACCAAAATCTCAGGACACAATATTGAATAAGTCCTCAACTTCATAAGCTTGATGTACAATACTCCATTTGTGCTAATCCAAACATTATCTTCTTTTATGCTAATCTCCAGTAAATCACTATGTTGACATCAATGACAATCATAGTCATGAATGCAGCATACAAATGCTACAAAATGACTCCAAATACTCCCCCATAGGACATATTCAACATTCATTCCTAACAATCTCCCCCATTGGAATTGATGGTAACATAGATGAAAAAACATCCAAGTTCCATAAATACCAAACTGCAATACTACTCCTCTGAAATATTTTCAAATCCTCTTCAACAATCAAATCAATCAATCTTTTCAATTACTCTTCATCAATCAAATCTCTAAAGGTTTTCCATTTTATATTGTATTCTTCTCCCCAAAAAATGTTTTCTAAGAGATGGTTTTCATGTATCCTTCTCCCCCATTAACATTAATGAAGAAAGTATCTGATGAAGGGTGCTCCCCTTAGTACCACAAACACATAACAGAAATAGAGAAACAACAACAATAATATGCAAGAAAAGAAAATTGGCTTCTTATTATCTCCACAAATGTGGAATTACAAACTTTTAGAATTACAATATGCAAAGCCACATGGGCATTCCCTTACAATATTCTATAGGAAAAATCCTCGAATCGATACCCAGATCTACTACCTAGAACTGCCCTAGACAACACTACAGGCCTTCTTTATATAGGCAATTTCCACTGCCCGAGAAGGTTCCAGAAATTTAGCCCTAAGGGCCGACCCAACTTAGAATTATTTTATTTTTCAATTTATTTCATCAAAGTTGGCTCAAAATAAATTTTGAAACCCGAACAGAAATTTTGAAAGAAAATTATTTTCTGCCATTTCAGGTGGCCTGACTTTCAGAGACCATAAGTCATCACCAGTTGACCCGATTGACTATTATAACCCCATTTCAAAAATGCTACGAAGCACTCTACAGGCTTGACTAGCACAAAGTGCTTGTCGCCCAATTTTTTGACCTCATTCGGGGCCTCTAAAGCCTTCAAAACTGAGTTCAAAGTTTCTGTACCCTACTGCCAATACCGAAAATCTTCAATATCTTCAAAACTAGACCTAATCTAGCCATGAAACTTTGCTGGCAGGCTTATATGACTGAGATGAACCTCCACATGTAAAATTAGAACATTCTGAGATCGTAAGACCAACTTACTAAAAATAGCAAGTTTCCATAAATAGCAACTCTGCACAAGATAGCCCTTATTGAATACAAAAATAGAAATATTTTTGGGTGATGCAAGATTGCCCTTACACCAAGGATGCTCTTGCATCAGACACCCGGGTAATTTGAGAAGTGACCCTGTCACGACTTAGGTGTGCAAAGGAAAACCAAGATGGTTAACCTCCTCCTTTGTTAGCCATGATGAATCTTCTACAGGTCGTCCTTTCCATTTGACCAAATACTCTTCATATGTCTTGTTCCTTGTGCTTCTGCCAACACGACTGTCTAGTATGTCTTCAATCTCCTTGATATCTGAACTGGTTGCCGGAATACTCCACTGTGCTGCTGCAACCTCATCTTCAACACCTCCTTCATGATATTCTATCAAATCTAAAATGTTAAACACTGGTGAAATATTCAGCTGATTAGGCAATTCTACCTTATATGCATTTCCTAAATCATGCTTCTTCAGTATCTTACATGGCCCAAACTTCTTCATTTTAAACTTGTTATATGTACTAACCAGAAATTGCTCCTTCTGCAAATGAACCATGACTTCATCTCCAACCTGAAATTCCTTATGCCTCCTTTTCTCATCTACCTTACCCTTATACTGCGCATTCATCTTGGTAATATGCTTCCTCACTTCCTCATGGATGTTCTTCAAGTGTTTTGCAAAATCTTCAGCTTCAACACTACTTATTTCTCCTTTATCTATCCTTCTCAGTTCAGATGCATTTCTTGGACTACTTCCATATACAATCTGGAATGGTGATTTACCAGTGCTCCTATTGACAGTATTATTGTATGCAAATTCTGCCTATGGTAAAATCAAATCCCATCATGTTGGCTTATCTCCAACCAAACATCTCAGCAAATTTCCCAAACTTCTATTCACCATCTCTATCTGTCCATCAGTCTGTGGATGATGTGATGAACTGAACTTCAAATCTATCTTCAACTTCTTCCACAATGTACGCTAGAAATATCTAACAAACTTAGTGTCTCTATCTGAAACTATGGTCTTTGGCAAACCATGTAGTCTCACTACTTCTCTGAAAAACAATTCTGCTACATGAACAGCATCATTAGTCTTCTTGTAGGGAATGAAATGTGCCATCTTTGAAAATCTGTCAACTACTATAAAAATTGAATCATGTCCCCGCTGTGTCCTCGGTAAACCAAGAACAAAGTCCATACTAATATCCTCCCAAGGCTTCTCTGGTACAGGTAATGGCTAATACAACCCTATATTTTGCTTCACTCCTTTCATTGTCTGACATACTCTGCAACTCTGTACAAACTTCTTCACATCTTACTGCAATTGTGGCCAATAATAATTCTCACGAACCAAAGTAAGAGTTTTATCACGACCAAAATGTCTAGCCAATCCTCCACTATGCTTCTCTTTGATGAGATTCTCCCTCATAGAACTTCTTGGAATTCACAACTAACTCCCTCTAAATAGCATATCATCTTGGATGATGAAATCCAGCCATTTCATCCTATCTGGAGTAACAAGCTCTTTACAAGCTTTCCAAGCTCCACCAAAATCAGGATCCTCTAGATACAAATTCTTGAGTTCCTTGAACCCAACCACCTCAATCTACATCTCTGTCAGCAATAGTTTCCTTCTGCTAAGAGCATCTGCAACCCTATTAGACTTTCCAGTTCTATGTTTCAAAATAGATTTATAACTCTGCAAAAACTCAACCCATTTCAAATGCCTCTGATTCAACTTTCCTTGACTATTCAAATATTGCAAAGCTTGATGATCAGTATACAAAACAAACTCTTTAGGAAGCAGATAATGCCTCCACTTCTTTAATGCCTGAACTATAGCATAAAATTTCTGATCATAGATAGAATATTTTCTCTTGGCATCATTTAACTTCTCACTGAAATAAGCAATAGGTCTACCTTCTTGGCTCATAACAGCTCCTATTGCAGTACCACTAGCATCACAATCTACTTGAAACACCTTATTGAAATATGGAAGTGCTAAAATAGGTTGTTCTGTAACTTTTTGTTTCAACAATTGAAAACTCTTTTTTTCCCCATTAGTCCACTTAAACTCTTTTCTATCCCCTCTCATTGTTTCAGTCAAGCAACCACAAATACTGCTAAAATTTTTGATAAACTTTCTGTAAAAACTAGCTAGACCATGAAAAGATCTTACCTCAGTAGCACTCCTTGGAGTAGGCCATTCAAGAATAGCTTGTACCTTCTTTGGGTCCATTTTTAGACCTTCTACTGAAATTACAAATCCCAAATACACTAACTCTTTCTTCACAAAACTGCACTTCTTCAAATTAATCAACAATTTCTCATCTCTTAGCTTCTCAAACACCATATGAATATGCATCATATGCTCCTCCAATGTCTTGCTAAAGATCAAAATATCATCTAGGTAAACAATGACAAACTTACCCAAAAATTCTTTCAGAACCTTGTTCATGAGCCGCATGAAAGTGCTCGATGCATTGGTTAGCCCAAAAGGCATGACTAACCACTCATATAGTCCTTCCTTTTTTTTGAAGGCAGTCTTCCATTCATCTCCTTCTCTGATCCAAATCTAGTTGAAGGGTGCTCCCCTTAGTACCACAAACACATAACAAAAATAGAGAAACAACAACAATAATATGCAAGAACAGAAAATTGGCTTCTTATTATCTCCACAAATGTGGAATTACAAACTTTCAGAATTACAATATGCAAAGCCACATGGGCATTCCCTTACAATATTCTGTAGGAAAAATCCTCGAATTGATACCTAGATCTACTACCGAGAACTTCCCTAGACAACACTACGGGCCTTCTTTATATAGGCAATTTCCACCACCCGAGAAGGTTCCAGAAATTTAGCCCTAAGGGCCGACCCAACTTAGAATTATTTTATTTTTCAATTTATTACATCAAAGTCGGCTCAAAATAACTTTTGAAACCCCAAGAAAAATTTTGGAGGAAAATTATTTTCCACCATTTCAGGTGGCCTGACTTCTGGAGACCATAATTCATCACCAGTTGACCCGATTGACCATTATAACCCCATTATAACCCTGCTGCCAATACCGAAAATCTTCAATATCTTCAAAACTAGACCTGATCTAGCCATGAAACTTTGCTGGCAGGCTGATAATACTGAGATGAACCTCCACATGTAAAATTAGAACATTCCGAGATCGTAAGACCAACTTACTAAAAATAGCAAGTTTCCATAAATAGCAACTCTGCACAAGATAGCCCTTATTGAATACAAAAATAGAAATATTTTTGGGTGATGCAAGATTGCCCTTACACCTAGGATGCTCCTGCATCAGTATCAATATGTCAATCTTAAAACCTCAATGTCAAAAGACACTTTTCAGAAAATACATTCACTAGAGTCCTTTACGACTCATCTCAAAACACGCATACTCCCCCATAGAGGAAGTACTAGCATACAGTCTAGAAATGATAGAGCTCGTATACCACTAGATTGATGCAACAATCAGCATCACTTCTCAAAATTAGGCTGGGGCATAGCCCAAGCATACCTCTCAGATACTCAAATGCATCTTTAGTTAAGGGTTTTGTAAATATATCTGCAATATGCTCTTTTTTACTTATATACTCAAGTCTAACTTCTTTCTCTGCAACTTTCTCTCTTACAAAATGATACTTGATTTCTATATTTTTTGTCTTATAATGCAACACATGATTCTTAGAAATACTTACTATACTAGTATTATCATAATGTATAACAACAGGCTCATAAAATTTGATTCCAATATCCTTCAACATTTGTTTCATCCAAATTATCTGGTTACAATTGTTTGATGTTGCTACATATTATGCTTCTGTTGTGCTCTGTGAAATATAATTTTATTTCTTGCTTAGCCAAGAAACCAATCTTCCTCCAAGAAAAAATGCCCCTCCACTTGTACTCTTTTTTTCATCAACACTACCTCCCCAATCTACATATATATATGCACATAGGGTAAGTAATTTGATTTATCATACCATAACCCATAGTCAATTGTGCCTTTCAAATATCTCAATATTCTTTTTACTGTTGCATTATGTGACTCTTTAGGACTAGCTTGAAATCTAGCAACAATTCCAACCACATGTGATGTGTCTAGTCTAGTATGAGTTAAATATTGTAATCATCCAATCATAGATCTATACTTCTTTTGTTCAAGTGTGGTGGTTTCATTTGTGCTAGATAACTTATGACTAGTTACCATAGGTGTGCCAACCAGCTTACAATTTTCCATTCCAAATCTCTGCAACAAGTCTTTTAGATATTTTTATTGACATAAGAAAATACCATTATTGTTCTGGGTTATCTGTAATCCTAAAAAATATTTCATCTCACCAATCAATCTCATTTCAAAATTTGTCTTTATTTCATTAGCAAATTTATCACTAGATTCATCTTCACCTCCAAAGATAATATAATAAAAAAAGATAACTAAAATCAATAAACCATTCTCAATTTCTTTCAAATATAAATTACTATCTATTGTGCCTTTAGAAAATCCCAATTTTATCAAATAACTATCTATTCTTGCATAACATGTTCTAGGTGCTTGTTTTAGTCCATATAAAACTTTGTTCATTTTACATACCATATCTCCTTCATGATTCAAGGGAAAACCTTTAGGCTACTCAATGTATACTTCTTCCAATTCTCCATTTAGAAATGATGACTTCACACCCATCTGATACACTTTGAATTTTTTAAAAGTTGTATAAGCCAAAAACATTCTCACTACTTCAATTCTTGCAATAGGTGCATAAGTCTCTTCATAATCAATTCCTTCTTGCTATGAGTATCCTTTACATACCAATCTTTCTTTTTTCCTTACAACTTCACCTTGTTCATTCATCTTGTTCCTGAATACCCATTTAGTTGCTATAAAATTTTTATCTTTAGATCTAGGGACCAACTCCCAAGTCTTGTTCTTTTCAATTTGATCTAGTTCTTCCTTCATTGCTTTAATCCAATTTTCATCTTTACAAGTTTCATTGATAGTTTTAGGTTCAATTTGGGAAATCAAACATAGTTCTTGTACCTTATTCCTTTTCAGAACTCATTTTTCTATGCTCCCAATAATCTAATCAATAGGGTGATTTCTTGCTAGATTCTTATTAGGTGTCACTGTCTCAATTCTTGCTTCAACTCTATGTTCTTCCATATTTTCTTCTCTTATCTTCTCAATGTGACTTTCATTCTGCAAATCACTGTCATTTTCATAAAATAGCTCAACATTTTCTTGATCAATTCTAGGACAGACTTCTTCATCTGTTTCATAATCAAGCATTCTTTCCTAAATTTTGAACTTTTCATCAATTTTAACATTTTTGGTCTCAACAATAGTCTTAGTTCTTTTATTAAAACATATATAAGATTTTCTTTGCAGTGAATAACAAAGAAATATAACTTCATCACTTTTGGGATCAAACTTTCTAGTGTCATCATCTCTCTTAATATAACACTTACTTCCAAAAATTTAGAAATACTTAACTGATGGTGCATGTCCAAACCATAATTCATAAGGTGTCTTGTTTTTGTTTTCTCTAATTTGTACTTTGTTCATTGTATATATTGTTTTATTCATTTCTTCTCTCTAGAATGTCTTCACCAAATCATTCTCAAATAGCATAGCTCTTGCTGCTTCAATTATTGATTTGTTCCTTCTTTCTACAATACCATTTTATTCACATGTTCTAGGGGCTGAAAGTTGTCTCTTAATACCATTCACTTCACAAAAAGTATTAAATTCCTTTGAAGTAAATTCTCCACCTCTATCTGACCTTAAACATTGAATCTTCATTCCAGATTTATTCTCAACTTTGTTCTTAATCAATTTAAACTTATCAAATGCTTCATATTTTTCTTTAAGAAATGCAATCCACATCATTCTAGTAAAGTTATCAACAAGAATCATAAAATACCTTTCACCATAGAATCCTCTAGTCCTTGTGGGACCGCTCAAATATGTATGAACAATTTCCAACTTCTTTGTTGATTTGGAATTCTTACTAGGAAATGAACTTATCTTCTTCTTAGCCATAACACATTCTTTGCAAATCATGTTAGTAGGTTTCATAATTTTAGGCAAATCTCTTATTGCATGTGTAGTATTTACTTTCACAATGTTATCAAATTTGATGTGACAAAACGTTCTATGCCATAACCAACTATCATCAATTCTAGTAATCAAACATGTCATCTCAGTAGGATTCAACTAAAATACATTACCTCTGGTTCTTGATCCAATTCCAATCAAATTACCATCCTTATCCTTGATCACACAAGTTTTCTCAGTAAACCAAACTTGATATCCTTTATCAACTAACTGTCCAACACTCAAAATATTATGTTTCAATCCATCCACAAACTAAACATCATTAGTGTTAGTCTTTCCATCAAGAGTAATAGATCCAATTCCTTTTATCAAGTAAGGTGCATTGTTTCCAACTCTAACAATTACTCCATCATAATTGTTAAAATTTATAAATTTCTTCATATCTCCAGTCATATGATGTGAATAACCACTATTTATAATCCAATCAGATCTCTTTTCTACTAGGGAAACTAAATCTTTTTCTTCTCTAACTTTAGGTTCAGAGTTTTCTTCTTTTATTGCTATAAATTCTATATCATCATTCTCATTTTCACTTTCACTTAATAATTTGTCAACACTAGCCTCAAGCTCTTCATCATTCACATAGTAACATTCTTTAGATCTTCTAGGTTTAAATTTCTTCTTATATTTTTTACTCTCTTAGGGCATTTAGATGCGAAATGACCATATTCTTGACAAGTCCAACATTTAATAATTTTCTTACCTTCTAGTTCTCTTTTCACAAGAAAGGAAATTCCTTCCTCAATCTTTCTATCTTCTTTGGTCTTAGATCTACTGCAACTAGCATAATCTCCACTTACCCTAATACTTCTTGACAAAGTAGGGTGAACACTAAGTGTGTTGAATGTTGTCTCAATTCTAGGTAGATCTCCTTACTATCTCAAGCCTATCTCTACTGCTTCTAGTCTTGCAAGAAGAGTTTCTTTGGTAAATTTCTCAATACAAGGTGTAACTTGTTCAATCATCTATGTTGTATGTTTAAATACAAGAGTTAATTTCTTTAGAATCTTCCATATCACTTCATCCTTGGTCTTATTTCCTTCATAAGATTTGATACCAACAACAATCTCTTGCATCCTACCAATATAACTTCTAACAGATTCATCTTCCATCATTTTTATATTTTCAAATGAACATATCCAATTATGTAATCTGACTCTCTTTGTATGCACATCACTTTCAAAAGTAGATTGTAAAGCTAACCAAATTTCATGAGATGTCCTTAGAGTTTTTAACTGAATGTATTCATTCTCCGTAAGGGTTGACAAAAGTGCTTCTCTAGAAAGTATGTTACACATGAATATATCTCTCTCGGCTTTAGTACATTCTTCAATTTTGTCTTCTTCAATAATAGTCTTCTCATTCTTTATGATTAACTTTTCCTTCACCATAGATCTTAAGTTGTTAAACTTTTCCTTCAAGGACTTGTTTCTCTGACACCAATTGTTAGAAAGTAAAGTCCACCAAGATATCTGAGAGGGGGGAAGGTGAATCAATTATCAGATAACTACAACTTTTATCACCATTAATAGATTTCAACCATGTAATCAATATAAGAAACAACCATAGAAAGATAAACATAAACAAAAACACAAAAACACAAGATATGTTGACTAGGGAACCTCTTGATCAGAGAGTAAACCCGAGTGGGAATGATTCCCAAGAAAGATGTACTAATATGAAAATTCCTTATGAGAGGATGGACTTTATTAGGAGCCTTATGAAATACATTCAGTACATATGAGTCCTTGTTAGGAGACTTTGAATCCCTATTAAAAGATTCTAACCTAGTTAAGAGTTATGGAAGATAGAAGGACCCATTGTCCAAATAAATTCAAGGGAAAGATCATTGAACACACTGTCCAACTGAATCATCTATATTATCCAAACATAATAATACCAACAATTACTCATCTTAGAAACTTATCTTTGCTCCTCTGTCTGTGCCAAACCACACCGACTGCTTCACTAGATCTCTACAATTCGCATATCCTCTTACAACATATATTTCTCAATTCTACAATTCATACTCATAATTCTTATTACAATAAAGAAAAACAATCCTTCCTTTATACCACACTCAAATAATTAAAAATGAGTCGGCCAACAAGGCTTAACTAAAATTACAAAATATAAACCTTCACACGTTACATAATATTCCACAATTACATAAAAATTGTCAGCTTCCAAAAAAAAAAAATCTTCACACGCGTGAGCTCTGACCATGCTATCTCGTCCATGTTACCGCCAAAATGTCTTGATCAACTGTATAACTTTGCATGTCTAGATTCTATCTCGATTGAGAGATATCATCCAGTTACCACAAACTACTACTCATGAATACTGCTTCCACTGAATTATACATAACTATCATGAATAATTGAATTTTCATATGTGCTCTTGACCATAGTCTCAGGACACAATATAGAATAAGTCCTCAAATCTACATATCTTGATCTTCAATACTCCATGTGTGCTAATCCAAACTCTATATGCTTCTCTTCTAATATGTAGTAGATCATTGTGTTGACATCAATGATAATCACAATCATGAATGCAACATACAACTTCTATAGAATGACTCTAAATAATCCCACATAGGAGATATTCGACATTCATTCCTAACACATTTAGGATCCATAAGTACCTAATAAGACACATTAGGACCTATTAAGACACATTAAGACTCATTAAGGAAAATTATGACCTACTAGGACCCCTTAGGTCACCTTAAGACACATAGGGATCCTAAGTGGTACTAATGTATCATAAGGGCTCCTAATGTTTCCTATCACCATTTAGGACCCATTAGTACCTATTAAGACATGTTAGGTCCTATTAAGACACATTAGGACCTATTAAGGATCATTAGGACCTACTAGGACCCCTTAGGTCCATTTAAGACACATTAGGACCTCTTAAGGTACATTAGAACCTACTAGGACCCCTTAAGACACATAGGGGTCCTAAGTGCTACTAATATATCATAAGGGGTCCTAAGGGGTAATACAAACATCTAGGACCAATTAGTATCTAATAAGGCATGTTAGTACCTTTTAAAACACATTAGGGCCTATTAAGGCACATGAGGACCTACTAGGACCCACTCCGTACCCTTAAGACACATAGGAGTCATAATGTGTCCTATGACCATTTAGGGCCCATTAGTACCTAATAAGACATGTTAGGACCTATTAAGACATATTAGGACCTATTAAGGCACATTAGGACCCCTTAGGTCCCCTTAAGACACATAGGGGTCCTAAGTGGTACTAATGTATCATAAGGGGTCCTAATCTGTTGAATGAGTATTTATGACCCATTAGTATCTAAAAAGACATGTTAGGACATGTTAAGGCACAATAGGACTTATTATGGAACATTAGAACCTACTAGGACCCCTTAGATCACCTTAAGACACATAGGGGTCCTAAGTGGTACTAATGTATCATAAGGGATCATAATGTGTCATACAAACATTTAGGACCCATTAACTTACCTAATAAGACATGTTTGGACCTATTAAAACATAGTAGGACCTATTAAGAAATATTAGGACCTACTAGGACCCCTTAGGCACCCTTAAGATGTTATCTTATGGTTATTTGGGCCGACTACTTATAACTCATTCTAACCCTAAAGCGGGAAAATATTGTATAATATGGCTTAGGGTTAGGGATTTTTTCATGATGTATGATTTTAGTACTTGCAGCAGAATTGGGCTGTAAGGGATTACAGATTGTAATCAGGTTGTAATCACTGGATAATAATAATATTGGACTCACTGTTGGTGGATGTAGCCCAGGGATTGGGTGAACCACGTTAAATTTGTGTGTCTTGTGTTCTATTCTGTGTGGTTTATTATTTTCTGATAATAGTTATATTTGCACATAATTGTTATTTCTGCCTTGTTAATCCTAACAAGTGGTATCAGAGTGAGGTTATTTCATTCGTTCTTTCATCTATTCTCTGAAGCAGGTCTCACGAGTTAGTGGGAGAGTCTCTTGGTTAAGTGGGAGAAATGGCAGATGAGGGTAGGGTGAAGGTTGATAAGTTTAATGGGCAGAACTTCTAGTTATGGAAGATGCAAATGGAGGATTATCTCTATCAGAAGGATCTATGGCGGCCATGAGAGGAGTAGCCAAGAAAGAGAAATCAATGTCTCAGGAGGATTGGGATATTTTGGATAGGAAGGCACTGGGGGAGTATTCATCGATGCCTAGCACAATTAGTGGCATTCAATATTACTGAAGCAAAGACAGCTAAAGATCTGATGGAAACCCTAGCGAAGTTGTATGAAAAGCCTTCAGCTTCAAACAAGGTATTTCCTTATGAAGTGTTTATTTAATATGAAAATGGTAGAAGGTGGATCAGTTACTGATCATTTGAATGAGTTTAATATAGTTACAAGTCAATTAACCTCAGTTAAAATTACTTTTGATGAAGAGGTTAGGGCTCTCTTGATTTTGTGTTCTTTGCCAGAAAGTTGGAATGGCTTGGTAATGGCTGTTAGTAATTCTGTTTTTGGTTCTAATACCCTAAAGTATGATGATGTTATTGGTGTTATATTGAGTGAGGAAATTCGTAGGAAAAGCTCAGGGGCATCCACATCGGGTAGTGTATTGAACACAGAAAGCAGAGGCAGAACAAGAGATAGAGGAAACAACTCTGGAAATCATGGGAAATCAAGATGAAAATCAAAGGGAAAGAGGTCCGAATCTAAAGGGCCAAATGATTGCTGGTACTGTGGAAAACCAGGTCATAAGAAAAAAGATTGTTGGTCTCGGAAGAAAGATCAAGGAGACAAAAATGATGGAAACAAGGAGGCAAATGTGGTAAGTAACAAATCTGAGGAGGATGCTTTGCTCTTATCCTTAGAAAGTATTGATGATTCATGGGTTTTAGATTCTGGGGCTTCATTTCATGCTACACCCCATAGAAGTTATTTTGTTGATTATGTCCAAGGGGATTTTGGGCTAGTTTATTTGGGAGATAATGAACCCTGTCAGATTGTTGGAAAGGGAAAAATTAAGATTAAGTTGTAGAATGGGAATCATTGGCTACTACAAGAGGTAAGACATGTTCCAAGGCTGAGTAGGAATTTAATTTCAGCAAGGCAACTGGGTGATGAGGGTTGCACAGTTACTTTTAATGATAAAAATTGGAAGGTTTCAAAAGGTTGCTTAGTAGTAGCAAAAGGTGTGAAAGTAGGCACCTTATATCTTTGTACAGGTCATACTGTTCCTTCTACTTTAATTGTTTCAGAAGATAATGAATGTTCAGGAACAGTGGTTGCAGTTGAGCAGGAAGAACATCAAACTGTTGCTGTAGATTCTGACACAGCACTGTGGCACAACAGACTTGGGCACATGAGTCAAAAAGGTATGAAATTAATTCATTCAAAGAAAGTTTTACCTGGTCTAAAATGTGTCAATATGGATTTCTGTGAAAGTTGTGTTTATGGAAAACAAAAGAGAGTTAGTTTTGTGAAGAGTGGGAAGGAAAAGAAAAATGAGAGATTAGAGCTTGTGCATACAGATGTATGGGGACCAGCTCAGGTATCTTCCCTCGGTGGCTCTCTGTATTATGTTACATTTATAAATGATGCAACAAGAAAAGTATGGATTTATTTCCTTAGACAGAAATCTGATGTATTTCAAACTTTTAAGAAATGGAAATGCTTGGTTGAGAATGAGACTGGTAAAAAGTTAAAATGTCTCAGATCTAATAATGGTGGTGAGTATTGCAGCACAGAATTTGAAGAATATTGTTCCTCTAATGGTATTCGTAGGCAGAAAATTGTACCAAGGACTCCACAAGAAAATGGAGTGGCTGAACGCATGAATAGGACAATAATGGAGCGTGCAAGGAGTATGAGGTTGCATGCTAGGCTGCCCAAAAATATGTGGGCAGAGGCAGTGAACACTGCTGTTTATTTAATCAATAGAGGCCCCTCTACTCCTTTGGACTGTGGTATTCCAGAGGAAGCATGGAGTGGTAAGAAGGTGAGTTATTCTTTTCTCAAAACCTTTGGTTGTGAAGCTTTTGCACTTATAGATTCTGAAAATAGAACCAAGCTGGAAGCTAAGTCAAAGAAATGTGTATTTGTTGGGTATGGCATTGATGAATTTGGTTATAGGCTTTGGAATTTTGAAAATCATAAAATTGTAAGAAGCAGGGATGTCATATTCAATGAGAAAGTATTGTACAAAGATCTGTTGCTGCAGCATGAGAAGAAAGAAAATGACTATGTAGTACTGGATGATACTCCACAAGTTCATGTTCCAATAGTTCCTTATGCTCCGCAACAATAGCAACAACAAATACCACACACCCCAGTGAGTGTAAGACGGTCAACAAGGCTAAGTAGACCTCCAGAAAGATTTTCTCCATCTTTGTATTCTATTCTGTTAACAGATGCTGGTGAACCTGAATGTTATAATGAAGCTGTGCAGGTGGATACAAAGCTTCAGTGGGAGTCTGCAATGATAGATGAAATGGACTCTTTGCTGAAAAATCAGACATGGGATTTATGTAAGTTACCTGCAGGTAAAAGGGCTTTACAGAATAAATGGGTTTACAGGATCAAAGAAGAGGATGGAGGTACGAAAAGATTTAAAGCTAGATTAGTCGTAAAAGGATTTGCACAGAAACATGGTATTGATTTTGATGAGATATTTTCTCCAGTTGTTAAAATGACTTCTATTTGTACTGTTTTAAGTATTGTGGCTACTGAAGATTTGCATTTAGAGTAGCTTGATGTTAAAAAAAACTTTTCTTCATGGTGATTTGGATGAAGAAATATATATGGTTCAGCCACAAGGATTTGAGGTCAAGGGTAAGGAGAATTTGGTGTGCAGATTGCAGAAGAGTTTATATGGCTTGAAGCAAGCACCTCGGAAATGGTATATTGAATTTGACACTTTTATGAATGGGCATGGATATAGTCGGTGTCATTCTGACCATTGTGTTTATTTTAAGAGGTTGGATGATGACAGCTACATTATTTTATGTTTATATGTTGATGATATGCTTGTAGCTGGGTCTAACATGGATCACATTAAGGGGTTGAAACAACAGTTAGCAAAATATTTTGCTATGAAGGATTTGGGGGCAGCAAAACAAATGCTTGGTATGAAAATTTGTAGAGATAGGAAAAATAGGAAATTGTCTCTATCTCAGGCTGATTATATTGAGAAGGTGTTGCAATGTTTCTCTATGGAAAATGCCAAAGCTGTCAGCACACCTTTGCCTGGTCATTTGAAATTGACTAAGGATATGTGTCCCAAGACACCAAGAAGAAGAGACTAAAATGTCTAAGGTACCTTATGCTTCAGCTATAGGGAGCTTAATGTATGTTATGGTATGTACTAGGCCAGATATTGCACATGCAGTGGGGAGTCGTTAGCCGTTATATGAGTAACCCTGGTATTGAGCATTGGAATGCAATCAAATGGATTCTCAGATATTTGAGAGGCACATCCAGTAAGTGTTTACACTTTGGGGGTTCTACTACTACTGTACAAGGCTATGTTGACTCTGATTTGGTAGGAGATATAGATAGCAGGTGGAGTACTACAGGTTATATATTTACTATTGGTGGGACAGAAGTGAGTTGGATTTCTCGACTACAAAAGGTGGTTGCTTTATCCACTATAGAGGCAGAGTATGTTGCTGCTACAGAGGCAGCCAAGGAGATGATATGGCTTCAATTCTTCATGGAAGAATTGGGACATCCACAAAAGGATAATTTTCTACATACAGATAGCCAAAGTGCCATTCATCTTGCAAAGAATTCTTCTTTGCACTCAAAGACAAAACACATACAGTTGCGGTACCATTTCATTTGGTTAGTTTTGGATGATGGACAGTTAAGGCTGGAAAAGATTCATACTGATGATAATCCAGCAGATATGTTTACAAAGGTAGTAACCAGGGAGAAGTTGAACTCATGTTCAACTTCAATTGGTCTTCTAGACTAAACAAAATAAAGGAACAGCTGAGTCCAAGGTGGTTCACTCCAGTGGGAGCCTCATGTGGGTAGCAGTATTGCTATAGGATCAGTCTCCAAGTGAGAGGTTTTTTAGTATAGTGTGGATACTGATCAGTCACCAAGTGGGAGATTGTTAGCTTATGGTGACTAATTAGAAAAGTACTATCCAGGAAAGTATTGTACACTTTTCCTCCCGACGTCACCCTAAAGCGGGAAAACATTGTATAATATGGCTTAGGGTTAGGGATTTTTTCATGATGTATGATTTTAGTACTTGCGGCAGAATTGGGCTGTAAGGGATTACGGATTGTAATCAGGTTGTAATCACTGGATAATAATAATATTGGACTCAATGTTGGTGGATGTAGCCCAGGGATTGGGTGAACCACGTTAAATTTGTGTGTCTTGTGTTCTATTCTGTGTGGTTTATTATTTTTTGATATTAGTTATATTTGCACATAATTGTTATTTCTGCCTTGTTAATCCTAACATAAGACACATAGGGGCCCTAAGTGGTACTAATGTATCATAAGGGGTCCTAATTGTCATACGACCATTTAGGACATATTAGTACATAATAAGAAATGTTAGGACCTATTAAGACACAATAGGACCTATTAAGGAACATTAGGACCTACTAGGACCCCTTAGATCCTCTTAAGACACATAGGGGTCCTAACTGGTACTAATGTATCATAAGGGGTCCTAATGTGTCATAGGACAATTTATGACCCATTAGTACCTAATAAGACATTTTAGGACCTATTAAGACACATTAGGACCTATTATGGCACATTAGGATATTCTAGGTCCCCTTAAGACACATAGAGGTCCAAGGTGCTACTAATGTATCATAAGGGGTCCTAATGTGTCCTACGATAATTTAGGACCCATTAGTACCTAATAAGATATATTAGTACCTATTGAGGAACATTCAGACCTACTAGGATCTGTTAAGTCCCCTTAAGACACATAGGGGACCTAAGTGGTACTAATGTATCACTTGGGGTCGTAATGTGTCCTACAACCATTTGGGATCCACTAATACCTAATAATACATGGTAGGACCTATAAAGACACATTTATGACCTAGTAGTACCTTGAAAACAATTGAATCAATATTACTTGTATATATACAAGTATATAATTTAAAAAACATTGT
>BSBK01012599.1:0-65974 GCA_027943335.1 Chamaecyparis obtusa
TTCATTTATTTACATTTCATTGCATTTGTATGTTTATTTAAGAAAAAAATCATATTGCATTTTCAATCTTATTGCTTGTTTAGGCATAAATTTGTTTTACAATATTTTATTTTCTTGTGCAACATTTTAGAGCCATTAATGATCCATTTAGTAGTGATGACTTTGATTTTTTAGATGAAACTTTTGATGAATTCATCTTTATGCAATATTCTTCTATGGCTTCTACACCATCCTTTTGCCAAAAAATTCTTATTTTTTTCCTGTGAATGACTACATTAATAACATTGAAAATCTAAAAATAGTTGTTCACCTTGTTTAAGATAATCTTCAAGAAATGAAAAAACTTATGGTTTTAGGTAAAGGTAAAATAAACTTCCTTTCAAACACATAAAAAATCAATCATAAATGTGAAAGGGAAATCAAAATGTGAATGAGTACATTAATAACATTGAAAATACAAATATAGTTGTTCACCTTGCTCAAGCTAATCCTCAAGAAATGAAAAAACCTATGATTTTAGGTAAAGGTAAAATAAAATTTCTTTCAAACACATAAAAAACCAATCATAACTATGAAAGGGAAATCAAAATGTCCTTTGAAGTTTGTTAATAATTATCAATCATTTTTCCATTCTTATCATACGATGAACAATCATCAACCTACCAATCTGATTGTGTCTAATCGTCTTCCATCTTATCAACCTATGCTTCGTCCATCACCTAGTCTTCCTCTAAATATTGGAAAGGAGTATGATTTTTTAAAATAATTAATTGCTACTCTGGCCAAGATATCCCTATGCAAACTTCTTTAATCAACGCCCACTCCTCATGATGTATTAAAATAAGCATTAACGAACCTATATGTTTCATCACCTATAAAAACTAGTGTAAAATATTTATTGGAGTTTATACGTGCAACAAATACTAAAGAGAAGATTGTTTTTACACAAAATGAGTTTCCTTCTAAAGAGATCCAAGATCAAAATGACTCTCTTATGGTGGCTATTCTTATAAATGGTATCCTTATTCGTTGAACATTAAATGATAATTTTTTAGGACTTAATATTTTAAATATTGACTTGTTACACAAGATAAAAGAAAATATTTGTACAATAAAACTTGACTCTATCCCTATTCATGACTTTGAAAATGTTGCAAGAAAAAAATGGGTATTATCAGTTTACCTATTAAAGTGGGTCATATTATTTTGTGCACTCCTATTCATGACATGTCTAATGCTCTTAATTAACATCTACTCTTGGGTATACCATGGTTACATTCCATCCATGTTGTCCCTTCAACACTTCATCAAAAAATAAAGTTATTTCACAAAAACATTATCTACACTCTTATTGTTGATGATAAATTACAAATTTATTTTTTGTATTGAATTTGATGCTAAACCTACTTCTACTTTGGCTCAACAAGAGAATCCTTCATCTCCACAAAATAATTCTTCTCCTACTAGTGTCCTTTTGGATGATGATTGTCGATCAATGGATTTTACACCTTATTTCATAGGAGAATATAAACTTCCACCAATAGAATCTAAACAAAGTAAAACCATTCATGAAGCTAAGAAAAATTCCTATCTTCTTAATCAACTTAGTGATTTTTTTTTTCTACTTCAAGTTATAACATGTCACTAGAAACTCTTTCCAAACTTGATTGTGACAACATAGTACATAGCAAGCACCATTTTTTATTTTTGATATGGCATCTTGTTATGGTTATGTTATCCTCTTCTAGCTAAATATGGTTTTAGTTGTAATAGATGTGGAATACATGAACAAGGCATCTGAGTCCTATTAGTAAATGATGGAAATGAACATTATTTTAGCCTAGGGTATAATCCTTTCAAGCCACCTAAGAAATATCACAAGCCTTCTCTCAATGTTAATACTATATCAACTGAACGTCTCTCTCTTGTCAATCTTTATCTCATTAATGATTATTACAATCTTCCTTTTTATCATCATAATAGTGGTTTTCCTTATTATTTAAATACATAAGGATATTTTGGGAAAGGTCTTAATCTTGAAAAGATACATGAGTTTCTTTTTTCCTATGGATATCCCTAAAAAATGTAATCTATTGATTACCGATACCATTCGCGTGCAAATGGGTCCTTACAATTTGGAAAAAAAGTGATCAAAATTAAAGAATATTTAGAAGAACATGAACAACAAGAAATTATTTTCCTTCTTGATGAATTTGTTAATATATTTTCTTGGACATATTCTCACATGCCTAGTATTGATTCAAAGGTTTTGACTCACAATAGTTTCCTTCTTCCTAACACAAAACCGTTGAGGCATAAAATTTGGAAGATGAGGCCTAAAATTGCTTTATAAGTCAAATCAAATTTGAAAAACTTCTTGATGCTAGATTTATTCATCCTATTAATTATTCTCATTGGATTTCAAACATTGTAGCTATTTCCAAAGGTGAGAATAAGATTCAAATGTATACCGACCTTTGTGATCTCAAAAGACTTATTTGGAAGATGAATTCCCTCTTCCAAACATAAACATGATAGTGGAATTTACAACTATTCATTGTTTATTAACCTTCATGGATGGATTTTTGGTTTATAATCAAATATTCATTCCACACCAAGATCAATATAAGATTTCTTTTATAACATCTTGGGGAACCTATTTTTGGGTTGTTATGCCTTTTAGATTGAAAAATGATGGTGCTACATATCAATGCACTATGACACTTATCTTTCATAATTATATCTACAACATCTTAGAAGACTATGTTGATGACATTTTAGCAAAGTATATTTATCACACTAACCATGTTCAAATTCTTAGATAGATCTTTGAATGTATTCATAAATATAACATGCATTTGAATCCTTGAAAATTTTCTTTTGGTGTGGATAGCATGAAAATTATTTGATTCATAATTTAAAATAGGGGAATTGGAGTGGATACAAAAAAAATTAATGATTTTATCAATATTATACCCCCACACAATATATGACAACTTAATAGTTTACAAAGAAAAATTCAAGCCATTTGTAGTTTGTTAATATAATTTAGAACAATAGAGAGGGGGGGGTGAATCAGTTGTTCTTAGGTCCTGATGTATAAAATAACTTCAAAAACTTTTTCTTAAATCAGATCAAACAACCAAAACAAACTCGGTCATCACTGATTCAATAATAGAAACATATAATAGTGCAGTCCACTACCCAACTGTATCTAACTTGTAAAACACAGAAATGTTCAAACCAAAATATTCACACAAGTATTGACACTAGGATCCAAGATTTATTGTGAAAACCCAATATGGGAAAAACCACTTTCTAACATGCTACTATTATTTTCACTCTTCGGAAGTGAGCTTGGTTAAAAGCCAACCCTGTCAAAGGTTACAATACACACTATTAGGTGTGACCTGATTAAAAGATTTCAATCACCCTGTTAAAAGTGAGCCTTGTTACAAGACTTACATACACTCCATTAGAATGCAACCTTGTTTAAGGATTTAACATATGACTGTTAGGTCAACCTCTGTTAAAAGGATTTTGACTGTTACAATGGTTAGAAAGTAGCAGTAGTATTGATCTGAGAAACATACAACTCACTTTGCAAATATTAGATCTAATTGCATACACAAATGTCGATTTACTGACTTTGAAACTTTGTCATTTCCATCTCTAATCTGCTCGAAACTTTTCTTCAAGCAATCACCACACTTCTCCTTTAGCCTTTTCGCTTATACAGTCAATAAAACTTACTGATCTTTCAGCATCTACTTCACCCATGCATACACATACCTAATGCTTAGGTTCCCTTAATACTTTCCTCTGTTAGGTTAACTTATCTTTTGCCTCTTAATCTCATTTGTAGATCTTAGGGTTAGGTCAGATTCAATGAATCTACCCGCTTTATGTTCTTCAGCTCCTCTTCTAGAATAATCTCAAAATCTCTTAAAGATTTACAATAAAACATTTTTCAGTGCATTACATTCTTTCAAACAACCAATAAATAAAGTCAATACATTTTACATAATCCAAGAATTCAACAATGTCGGCTCCAAGTCTTAATTTTATTCAAATATAAAAATACTGATGCTCGGTCAATACTATGATCATCCACTCAGTCTTCATGTAAAACACTCGGTCATTACTAAAACTATTTCCTCGGCATACACTGTCTTCCTCGGTCAACACTAACATAACTCAGCTTAAACATGATTTCTTCATTTTTGCTCGGTTAAGCCTACCAGTTTAGTCTTCAATCTTACTAAGATAAACAATACATTATCTCATCATTATACAACATAGTCAAGTACACTTTGCAGTATCAAGATAACTCAACCTTTCCCTAGGTGCTATTGTTACCATCCTTTCTATCCCTTTTCACAATAGATATAGTACTTTCCTAAGTAGCAACAGTCTTACCAGTTAAGGTTTGACATCAATGACAATACAACAATTGTTTCAATTGTAGTTTCCAACAATCTCCCTCTTTGGCATTGATGGCAACACCATATGATATCACCTAAATAACACATGGATTACCAACCAATCCAAAAAAAGTTCTATCCATCAGAGAAAATTTGTAATATCCTTAGCTTCATTCTGACTCAAAATATGTAAATCTCACTTCTGTGACCGTCAGAAGTATTTGGATCTCCCTCTATCCTGATCTTTCATTTCAGTTCATCATCTCCCTTTCTTTCAGTGTCATGTGTAATTATATCATCTCCGCTTATCTCCCTCTTTGAAAAAAAATGCCAAAGTAGCAACTAAAACTTTCATCCAACAGATGTAGATATATCTATGTAGCTCAGTGTTTCTCCCTCTATCATCTTGCTTATGACTGATTTGTTCTCTTTGCTTCTTCTTCATAGCTCTAAGACAATCCTAAAGTGTGACAATCTTCTGCATCAATTTGTCAAATATTCTGTTATAGCATTTTTGATGCAGTGCTCCTAGCTTGACTAGGCAGCCTTAGTTAGGGGAAGGACCCTTAATTGAATTCTCAAATACTCATGAGCTTCATTAGGTAAAGCTTTAGTGAATATGTCTACCAATTGTTCTTTTGTATTCACATATTCCATTCAGACTTCCTTGTCTTGTACCAATTCCCTCAAATAGTGATACTTGATTGCTATATGCTTGGTCTTAGTGTGCATCACTGGATTCTTAGAAATATTGATAGCACTTGTGTTGTCATAGAAAATAACAACAGGTTCAATGATTTCTTCTTTCATGCCTACTAACAATTGTTTTATCCATATCAAATTTGAATAGTTTACTACAACAGCAACATACTCGGCTTTAGCAGTAGATTAGGAAATGCAATTTTGTTTCTTGCTTATCTAGGAGACTAATCTATGTTCAAGAAAGAAAGCTCCACCACTAGTGCTCTTTCTTTCATCTACATTTCCTGCCTAATCAGCATTAGTATATACTCTAAGTTCAAATTTGTCATTCTTCTTGTAGTATAACCCATAGTCAGCAGTTTCTTTCAAGTATCTCATAATTATTTTCACCACCATCATGTGTGTTTCCTTAGGATTGGCAGAGAATCTTGCCACAATCCCAATAGATAGTGCAATATCTGGTCTACTATGTACAATATACTGCAATTTTCCAATCATGGATCTGTACAAAGTCTGGTTCACTTCTGCAGCATCATCATTCTTAGATAACTTTTGTCCAGTAACCATAGGAGTACCCACTAGTCTAGCATCTTCCATTCCAAAAGTTTTCAATATTTCATTAACATACTTAGACTGTGTAATGAAAATTCCTTTCTTCATCTGATATACTTGTAATCCAACAAAGAATTTGATCTCACTAAACATACTCATTTTAAATTCAGTTTGCATTTCATTTGAAAAATTTTTACACAATGCATCTTGTCCACCAAAAATAATGTCATCAACAAAAATTTTGGCCAACAGAATACCTTTACCTTCTTCGTCTTTCAAGTATAGATTGCTTGTGTCATTTGTTTTGGAAAATCCAATATGTATCAAATATTTATGCAACCTCTCATACCATACTTTGGGAGCTTGTTTCAATCCATATAATGCTTTGTTCAGTTTGCATATCATGTGTCTTTTGTTTAGATCAATAAAACCTTCTGGCTATTCTATGTAAACTGCTTCTTCTAGTACACCATTTAAAAATGCAGACTTGACATCCATTTGATATACCTTGAAATCTTTATAAGCAACATATGCAAGCAAAGTTCTTACTCCTTCCAATATAGCTACAGGGGCAAATGTCTCCCCATAATCTATTCCTTCTTCTTGTGTGTAGCCTTTGCATACCAGCCTAGCTTTGTTCCTAGTGATTTCACCTTTTTCATTCAACTTGTTCTGGAATACCCACTTTGTTCCTATAACATTTTTATCTCCAGGTCTCAGCACCAGAGTCCAGGTATCATTTTTCTCAATTTGGTCAATCTCTTCATTCATTTCTTGTATCCAATCTTCATTTTCTAATGCCTCTTTAGTTGTCTTAGGTTCAAAATCATATAGTAAGCATGTTGGATCCTTGGTCTTGCTTTTGGTCTGAATTCCAGTGTCTTTATCTCTAATTATCTATTCAGGCTCGTGATGTCTTCTTACATATTTTTCCAAAATAGGTTTAGCATTTTTCTCCTCTATTTCATTAGGTTCCCCAACAAGATTTTTAGACTCATCTTCTGAATGCTCGACAACCTCTTCCTGATACTCGACAGCATTATATTGTAGCTCAGCATGTTCCTATTCTCTCTCAGCATTATTTTCCTGACGCTCAACAACCATTTCCTATCGCTCAACATTTCTTGCCTGAGACTCAGCATCAAGTGCAAGTCTATTACTTGCCTCTTCTATTTCTTCTATGTACACAAAAGATCTGTAATCTTCTGGTTCTCTTATACTGTCAGTTTCATTTCTTTCTGCATACTCATCAATTTTTACATTCACACTTTCCACAATTTTGTTAGTGTTAGAGTTCAAACACTTATAAGCTTTACTTTTTGTGGAGTACCCTAGGAATATGCTTTCATCACTTTTAGCATCAAAATTTCCATCCTTACTATCTTTCAATATGTAACATTTTCTTCCAAAGATTTTAAAGTATTTAACACTCTGTGCATGCCCATACCATAATTCATAGGGTGTCAAATTTGTACCTTTCTTGATCTGTACCCGGTTAAGAGTGTAAACAACTGTACTTATAGCTTCTTTCTAGTATTTCTGTGCCACATTCTTTTCAATCAATAATGTCCTTGCATAGTCCAAAATAGATCTGTTCCTTCTTTCGGCTATACCATTCTATGGAGGTGTCCTAGGTGCAAACATCTGTCTTTTGATTCCTCTATCATTGCAAAATAGATTGAATTCATTTGATGTAAATTCTCCACCTCGGTCAGATCTAAGAAATTTCAAGTTCCTACTCGTCTCCTTCTCAACCTTAGCCAAATACCACTTAAAAAATTGAAAAGCATCAGATTTTTCTTTTAGAAACATTACATGCATCATCTTGGTATGATCATTAACAAACAAGATAAAATATTTAAATCTACAATTGAACATAATTAGATTAAGTTTGACTTGTTCAAATCCTGAAATTAATTAATTGACTAGTAAAATCACTCCATTCATATACATTCAATCTAACTTATATTCAAATGAAAACTTTTATGAAATAAAAAGCAGACATAAAATAATTAATTTTTTAATTCATATAAATATTTATTAAAATATACATAAATAATTCTTAAATAAACGTGAGTGCGGAGAGAACAGTCAATGCGATGTCAGGGAAGACGAAAGAGAAACAGAAATCTCCGACACCGAAAATTAACGTAACGTTAGACTACTTTGGAGAATTAATCCATGAATATAAATATATATTTTACTCCACAATTACTCGAGAACGGAGGTGTGGCATTAGACTGGGCTGACGGGGGAAGGTAACGGCAACGGCAAGGACACGGGGAACGAGGTGCAAATTTTTGCACTTTTAGCCATTGCCATGTGAATGAGGACACAAATGTCATGTCGTCCGGTCTCACGGTACCGACATAAATGTCGCATCGTCCATCCTAGTGGTACCATCACTTCCATCGGTTGTCATGTGAACTCTGAAAAAAAAAGTCAAATCACTCAAATTCCAGCAGGACCGTTTTCAGAAAGCGTCTATCAACACTACAGAGACTTTTAACATATTTTTTTTAAAAACTATTATTTATCGTTTTAAGTTTTAGGTAGCTGGTAAGTCGTACCACATTTTCTTGTCTCTTCACTCAATCCTGTTGTACCCGTATTTGTATTTGTATCTACCCAACGGAGATTCCAAATTTCAATTTCTTTTCTTTTTTTTCTAACTCATTTTTCATGTGTTGGATTCAAGCACTTGTTTGGATTATCCTAGACAAAAAAATAAAAATAGCATTGAATTGCTCGAGTCTCCTAAACAACTTTTTTTTATGGTAGGTGAATCTCATTGTCATCTACATCTAGTACAAGTTGAATCCTTGTATAAACAAAACTATGAAGAAAAATCTAGAACCAATGAAATGTTATTCTCTCTAGTATTAAAATTTTATTACTATGATAATTGTTTATTAAAATGAGTTAGACTTTCTTTTCTAGAGATTATTAGACATCAACTTTATTAGAAATATAATTTATTCTTTTAATTTGAAGAAATGCAATAGCCATATCCACAACCTCTAATTAGCTTCCCTAAGGCCCTGTTTGTTTGCGGAATAGGAATACGAGGCATAACTTTAATATCTCATAATAGGGTTTTGAACTTCTGGAAGATGAGCTTCTAATTTTGGACTGTTTGGTTGACCCAGAAGATGTCTAATAGAAGAGGTCCGAGGTTCGAATTTGGGAAACGTTTAATAGACTCGAAATTGCAGAGAAAATGATATTGATTTCAACGAATTTCCTGTTTCAACGAGCGGCGATGTGAAGAGGTGTTTATGCCCACGTTCCTGCGATTTCTCTAGACTTTTCACATTTCTAGTGTCATCTGCGAAAGAATGTTGAAATTATAAGCTTGAAACAAATATGTGGAAACCTGGCTATTCATCACATTGATTTGCGGAGGAAGATGGAGAAAATAGTTGAGATTTTCAAATTTTACTTTCCCACTTGTCACATAATCGGGTTATGAAAATGAATTCCACCTATTTTGGTGGAAGATGATCTTCCCATTTTTTCCTCAAAATGGGAAGATGAAAACCATCTTCCCATTCTGGTTCAAATATCAATGCATCACCCAAACTACGGATATCAAGACATAACTAGAAGATGGCCCCCAAATTCCAATTCCTTCGCCCATCTTCCAGCAAACAAACGGGGCCTAAAAGTTTATAAGATTTTCGTACATGTCATTTAATTTTTTTATATTTATTTTCAAAAATATATCGTTGTTCTTGTTTTCTCTAGTTTCTCGTTTTGGGCTAGAGGACACATGACTTGGTTTCTAGGGCTTGCCCCACATTTCTTTTCGAAATATAATTTTTAATTTATTTTCCTCCCAATTAATTGCATGTAAACATTTATAGTTTTCAAATAATATAATTTTGATCAAGTTTTACTATTAAAAAATATAATAAATCAAGAATAAACAAAATGAATCTTTTAAAATGTAAAAAAAAACCTAAAAATGAAAAAATAATTTTAAAATAACAAAAAATATAAATATAATTTAAATAAATAATAAATGCATAAATTCATAGGAATGTATCAATGCCCTTGTGTGCCTAAAATAATCCCTTAGTAAATTGTTACCCTAATTCTCATGTCCATGCAAATTTGGCTAAAATCTATCCCTAGGTCCCTGTTTTGACCCTGCCAGGCATCCCTGAAAATTTCATGACTTCATGTCAAACCCTCTGGCCTCTGCAATCTTTTTAACTCTCTGGTATGCAGGTAAAAAATTCATAAAACTAGCCGTTATGCCAAAAAACCCTAAGAGACCCTAGACCATGTTCTATTTTGATCGTTACTTTATCAGCCACTTAAAATCTTGAAATATCCATGTGCGCTTTAATTCTATTGGCTGGTCGCTAGTTCTTGAAGTCTTCCGGCAGTTACCTTTTTCTTTCGGCGAACTGGCGACTGTAGTGACTCTCTTAGTCACTTAATTTTTGGCGGTTAAGTCTCAACAGTCAGTGACTCAGTGAACGGTTTGTTTTTCCTTCAGTTGCGTGATCACTTAATGTTTGGCAGTCACTTTATAGGGGGGTCCTAGTTCTGCAGGATCCAACGATCATCGTAAGTTTGCAAGGGATCTGTCAGAGGCTTGCGATCTTGCGACAACCGTTAGATCTTCCAAGTGTGAAGTGTTGCAGTGTGTCAGTGGGTCCGATGCCACATCGTCCTATGTGGAAGCTTTTCATTGGTCGGTTGGTGATGATTTGGAAGTCCGTCAGAGTGGGCCCGACAGACTGTGTCCCTTTTAGATCAACGGCTGGCCTATAATCTCAAGGAGTTTTTCTGACACATGAGATTATGCACCGATCGTCGATTTCATTATGCTATCAGAGCTATTTTAGGCGGGTCCTCATTTGCTGATGTGCTTGCTTCTGGTTGGTCTACGTATGCTAAGTTGACACTTGTTAGTGGGGCCATTTCCTTTCAGCGGTCAGAGGTTCTGCCATTGTCAAAGGATCAACGGCTGGCATATCTTCACAAGGGTGGTGTCAGAGGTATGAGATCTTAAGACGACTGTCGATCTTGCTTTTTACAGAGGCTCTATCAGGTGGGTTCGATGCCAAGTCAAGGTGACATGCTCATTTTTCATTGGTCAATGGAAAGAGGAAATCAGTGGGGCCGGTGCCGTGTGTTGCCAACTTGCTCAAATATGATTGGTTATCGTGTGCTGACGGAGACTTACAGGTGGAATGATGTGTCAGTGGGGTCATAGATTAATGAAATCTATGGTGGGCGTATAATCTAAAAGAATCTTCTGAGGTCATGAGGAGATGAGACTAGCCGTTAGATTAGAATCTTGTCTTAAGTGGGTCTGATGTCAGGGAGCTGCCGAGGTGTTCGCTGATGGAGTGGCCGGAATGAATAAGAGAATGTCAAGTGGCATAAATGGGCCCAGGGTTAGTAAAGCTTTATGCGAATCAGTGACTAAGGGTTTCTCATGTTCGCTTAATGTAACCTGGGGTTATTAAAAGGTTCAGCTATTCAACGACTGCAGTGTTCGTTGAATCGCTTGACCCAACTGGAGTTAAGAAATGTATTTCGTGACTTAGAATTCTTCAGTCGCATAGTCGCCAAGTAACTTCAAAGAGAAAAGGTCAAGGCGGGTCCAAATATGCTGACATACTCGATGCTCATTGGTCGAGACTTCCTGATGTAGACTCAAACTTTTCAAAGGGTTTCTTGACTGTTTCAAAGTTAATCTAAGCCGTTCGTTTTCCGGGAGGAAAAGAATATCAATGACTATGTTTTAAAATGACCAGCTAGCCGTTGCGATTCAAATTTGAATGTGTCTAAGAGGGTTTTTTGCCAGCGTTTGATTTGCAGGCCGCGAGCGGCGAGGTAGCTCAGAGAATTTATGTCTCCAAGACATTTTTAGTTGAAGGAGGATGATGGGGAAGTCTGGGTGGCCATTATGGGTCAATTCTTGTCTCAGGGAGATACCATTTTTAGCATTCATGGTGATACTTTGTGTAGGAAAGTTGATGGATCTAGGTTGCTTGTCCACGAGTTGATGCGGTACAGAGATGGGCACAAATATCTGATCGGCCATAGTGTTACAGAGATGTATTTATGATCAGATTTGATGGGTTAGGGTTTGAATATCATTCTAATGTAAAATCCATGAAACCCTAGTTAGTTTTTTGACTCCTGCCTACATGCAGTTGAGTTGGTATATATTGTATTTTTTGAGTTTTTGAGCTCAGAGTTAGACAATTGTAAAAAGAAATTCATCTTTTCTTAAGGGTCATCTGTGGTATCATTTCTACCCTCTGGCTTATATAGTTGTAAATCTCCCATTGATAATACAAACATTGCAGAGGTATTTTTTGATAGTTCTTCATGTCCCTATGCTTCCTTGTTTGGATCATCTCTTATTGGATTAAAGTATATGATGTTTTCAGTGATATCTTAGGGTTTTTGATCCCTCTTAGTTGTCTATAATTGTGTGTGTTATTATGTTTGATCTGATTTAGATGTTTTTGTGGGTATACTTCAGCCCCCTAACAATCTTGTCTCAATCCTACACTGAATTGTAGAAGTGAATGTCTGCTTCCAGGTCATAAGTTGTGTCTTTTGTTCATGCCCCCCTATGAAACACTTATGCAAGTCTATTCAGTAAGTTGTGACCTACTAGACCTAAGCCTTTTATTGATTCCATCCCCTTATACTGAGATCCAAACCCTAATTTCAGTGTATCACCTAGTAGGTAGTTTGCTTTCAGTCATTTTCCTTTCCAAGCATTCCTTCTACCCCTTTCCCTCCAAAGTTTACCTTTTCATGTCTAGAAGCAAATTAAGGTGATTATCCAAGAGGAACTAGCCTAGAACCTAGAGGTCTCATCTCAGTTAGAATAGGTCCCACAACCTGGAGATGATTCTCATGTTATACTAGGTTATCAAGACCACGAGAGCTTGAAATAAGGGTGCAAACTTAGTGTATAACATTTCTGGCACGCCCGGTGGGACTACAAGAAGTTCATTGTTGGAAGATTATGTTATCTCTGATATGCAGATTGCATAATACAGACTTTTAGGAGTTGTTCTATCAAGTATATCTGGCGACTTTACTGATTTCAAAGATCCAGGCCAACCTTGTTCAAGGTTTATGAGAAAGATTGAGACTAGGAGCTCAAAGCCCACTAAATTTTCAGAGTTTCCCTAAAAAAGAAGTCATAAAGGCAAGTCAACTCAAAGAACATCCCCTACAAGGAGAGTTCAGTCTACACCTCTTGATACTTCAGAGAGGAGATCTTCTCCCTTTCATTCCAGAAGAAGAGGCAGATCTCTAACCAGAGATCTAGAGGAGGATTCAAACCCATCAACAAATATAGCTCATATAGTTGTTAATCTTCAGATTCCAACTCCTACAATTGCTAGACTATTTGCCTTTGCACCATTCAACCAAGGGAGTCCATTAAACTTTGCTCAACATCATGATGTGCCCTTGGTGGCACTAAAGAGTATACCTAATTTCACTAGTGAAGGGCAGATAACTGCTTTTGAACACATAAGAGATGTGACCACCATCTGTAGCATACACAATATTACTCAAGAGGATGTGGCCACCAAATTCTTAGCAACCTCTCTAAAAGGTAAGGCTCTTGAATGGTTTGGAACTCTAACTATTGGTTCCATTACTTCATGGGATGAATTAGGAGATGCATTAAGTAAGCATTTTGAGGATAAATCAGATAACTTATCTCTAGTTGAGCAGTTAACAACCATTAAGAGAGACCCTCAAGAGCAAATGACAGATTACAATAGTAGGTTCCTCAAAACATGGAATAGAATTCTGATCTCTGTGAGACCATCAGTTGACCATACTTTTCTATATTACTTACAAATTCTAAATGGTCAAATTTCTATCATGATCCAGTCTATGAGTGGTACTACTTTACCCCAAGCCTTTGACATAGCTGTCAGGGCTGAGAATTGTTTAATCCAAGCAGGCATGATTGCTAGAAGGCCACCAATGCCCATTTTTCCTAGCCTTCAACCCATTGCACCTGCACAAGTACCCCCATTTACCCCTATTCTCACCATACTAGCACCCCAAGCCAATACTAGTGGTCAAGAGCTAACAACTAGTTTCTCTCAAGAGCTACAAGAAATAAAGAATAGCCAAGAAAGTAGTAAGCAAGAAATGACAAACTTGTTGTAGACCTTGACTAAAGAGGTCACAAATTTGAAGAAGCAAGGTCAAGGAATCAGACCACCATTTTAGTCACAAGGCCAAGGTCCTAATCAGCAATATCAAAATCAAGGACAACCTTATCAAAAAAATAAGTCACCATACCAAGGAGGGTATCAAGGACAAAGATAAAGTTTTAACCAAAGACCATTCCAACCATATAACCCTGCACCTCTAAATTCTACAAATCCAGTGAGGGATATGGTTCCTAGTCAAAACAATATGGCTATGGATAATGAATGGTGTTTTCCTTGTAATCAGCCTCACAATCAGGCTACATGTTCAAATGGATGGATGAACCAAGCTCTAATGGTTCAAAATGCCTCACAAGCTCAATCAGAGGTTTCATCCAGTGGGTCAGTGCCTCAACAAGAATCACAAGAGAAAGAGATTGCTCTTTTCAATTGGGAGCAACTAGACTTCAATGGAGTCAATGATGAGGTTGCTTTTGTTGCCTATAAAAGAGCAAAAAGAAGAGCTCAAGACATGGAAAGAGTAAATTCCAATGCCAAAGCCACTACATCTGTAGAGCCACTACAGCAAGCTACTCCCATCACACCTAAGGAGGTCCCTGTCATACCAAGCAAAGAGAGCCAGACTCTCAAGGAGGTGGAGCCCATCATAGTGAAAGCACAACAGAGAGTACACACTGTGACACCTTTCAACATTGTAGACAACATGAATAAGGTGAATGTCACCATGTCCATGTGGGACTCTTTGGCTCTTCCGGGACAACCTGAAATTTTGAAGAAGGCCATGAATGAGGCAACAACTCCTCAACCTGCAAAAGAAGCTGCAAAGCTAGTGTTGCTTAACACTAATCAAGAAAAGGAGGCTCCAAGTAGCAACCCCAAAGGCAATGCCACACAAGGTAGGAATTCAAAGCCACCTCCCTTTTATGTATCTTTAATCATTGGAAAATCTTTAGTACATAATTGTATGGTAGATAGTGGAGCTACTAGCATTGTCATGCCCAAGAAAGTAGCTAACCAATTAGGACTGAAATATGAGCCCTTCCAAAAGAAGGTAACACAACTTGATGGATCCTAAGTCAATACTATAGGTGTGGCCAAGGATACCAGTTTGATCGTTCATGCTAGTCCTAATTTTTCCATCCTCCTTGATATATATATCATAGATCTCCTTGCATTATTTTCTATATGTCTTTCAAGGGAGTTTACAGCCAAGATAGGAGGCTACCTATCTTCTGATTGGTCTCACATGCTATTTCATATAAGGTATGGGACCAAGGTCACCATTAAGTCAGAACCATTGGTAGCACACCATATAGAGCCATATGTATCCAATGCCATCAATGTAACTTGCCCTATATTTGATAATAGTGACTTCCAAACTATTAGTGAAGCAAGCACAAAGATAGAAAGTATCCCCGATATTTTTCTAGATGAAAAAGCTTCAGAGGCCCAAGAAAATCTTGTTTGGGATTTTGGTTTGGGAAGTTATTTAATACAAGAAAGTGGGGTCATAGAGCCAAGCCTCCTCAAAGAAGACACTGATTCAGAGGATCAAAGCAATAGGTTTGGGAACTATTTTTTGATGGGGCTAGAAGTAGACATGGTTCTAGCGGTGGTGCTATGCTAGTGTCCGCAAAAGGAGAAAGGTATTATACTGCCTTTAGATTCAGTTTCTCCTGCACTAGCAACACTGTAGAGTATGAAAGCCTAGTCAATGGACTAGAGTGGGCTAGAAGAAGAGGGCTTAAGGCCTTACAAGTTTGTGGTGACAGTGAGTTAGTCATTAGCCAAGTGAGAGGGATAAGTGCAACAAAAAATGACACTTTGAAAGCATACAAACATAGAGTTTGGGATGCAATTGAAGATTTTTGTGCTTTCAATATTGTTGCTATCCCTAGGAAGCTAAATCAAAATGTAGATAGATTAGCTGCTGTTGGATCTTAGTTTGACATTCCAAATAGCATTTCAAAAGAAATGGATCAATGACATATCAAGGTGGTTGTTAGACCCTCTATTCTTGATAATGATGTCAATTGGCAAGTGTTTGACAACAATGAACAAAATCTGCAGTTCTTGTTTGAAGAAGATGCTTTTTTAGAGTACAATCAAGATAGGCTATCACAAAACTATGGTGATCAAGTGATACAACTCAAGTCTAATAAGATGCCTAGAGGTCTTGTCACCTTAGAGATTGTCTTCAACAAGGATGATGAAGTTAAAAAAACAAAGCTGGCCTGGTAGTCCAACAAGAACATTGTGTTGAACTAGAGTTGGAACCAGGTAAGAGATTACAATTTGGAAAAGTAAACACTGAATTGGAGAAGCAAGCTTATACCCAATTATTCAAAGAATTCAGTGATGTTTTTGCATGGCAATATGAAGACTTCAAAGGTTTTGATCCTGCTCTTGCTCAACACACTATTGAATTAGAACCTAATGCCAAACCAGTAAGGCATAAGCAAAGGCCTGTTAATCCAAAACTTGAGCCACTTATGCATAAAGAAGTACTCAAACTAATAGAAAGTGGCATCATCTACCCCATTAAGCATACTAGTTGGGTTTCCAACCTTGTTCCTGTTAGGAAGAAGAATGGGGAGCTGAGGTTATGTGTTGACTTCAGGGATCTTAATAGGGCCTCATTAAAAGATTGCCATCCATTACCCTCTATGGAAAAAATCTTACAATGTGTCTCTGGATCTAAGAGATTTTTATTATTGGATGGCTATTCAGGGTACAATCAAATTTTGGTTAATGAAGAGGATCAATATAAGATTGCATTTACAACCAAGTGGGGAACCATGGCTTGTCAAAAGATTCCCTTTGGTTTGTCAAATGCAGGTGCTACATTTCAAAAGGCAATGGATATGGCTTTTAAAAGCCTCATGTACAAGTTTGTACTGGTCTACTTGGATGACATAACTATCTATTCTAAGCATGCAGTAGATCACATCAAACATTTGAGGAAGATCTTTGAAAGGTGTAGAGAATATGGGGTATCTCTTAATCCCAAGAAATGTGTGTTTGCAGTTCATGAAGGAAAATTGTTGGGATATGTAGTATCTAAAGAAGGGATCACAGTAGATCTTGAGAGAATTGCAGCCATCCTAGAGCTACCATTGCCACATCATAAGAAAAGTCTCTAGTATTTCATAGGAAAGATTAATTTTGTTAGGAGGTTCTTGCCTAATATTGCAGATTTACTAAAGCCCTTGACAGCCATGTTAAAGAAGAGTTCAGCTTTTAGTTGGACCAAAGAAGGGAGAGTCAATTTCCAAGCTATCAAAGAGGCCTTAACAGAAGCCCCTACCCTCTTGAACCCAAATTTCAGTAAGGATTTTATCCTTTATGCCCATGGAGGTCATGATGCTATATCTGCAATGCTGACTCGAGAAAATTCAAATGGATTGGAGCAGCCTATTGCTTTCTTTAGCAAAGGTTTAGAAGAGTATGAATAGAGATACTCTTTTGTAGAGAAACATGTACTTGTTGTGGTAAAGAGCCTTAAAAAGTTTAGATATTTGTTGACCCATAGCAAGGTACACTTGAAAGTTACTCATCCAAGTGTCAAAGAGTTTTTGCTTTCCAAAGACCTAAATGAGAAAAGAGCTAGTTGGATCACCAAGGTGATGGAATATGACATTGATATTCAGACTACCAAGCTGGTTAGAGGAAGAGGTCTTTGTGAGCATTTGGCAGAGGATGAAAGTTCAAAGAAATCAGAAACAATAGATGCATCTCTGGTGGTGTAGTCTACAGAAGAACAAGCCAAGGCAACAAGTTGGTTGCCTAACATGATCAATTATTTGAAGATAGGACAATGTCCTGTAGGTTTGGATTCAACAAAAAGAAGGTATTATAGGTTACAATCTATTCCTTTTGTGCTGATAGATGAAGTTCTTTTCAGAAAGGATCACAATGGTATCCTTTTAAGATGCATAGATTCAGAAAAGGTAGCAGACATCCTATTTGAGTTTCATGATGGACCTTCTGGAGGTCACTTTTCTCCTAGGACTACTGCTTTTAAAATCATGAGAGCTTGATACTATTGGCCATCTATCTTTAAGGATAGTCATGAGTATGTGAGAAAATGTATCAAGTGCACCGTGTTTGCAGGAAAAGAGAGGCTTACAGCCTTGCCCCTACAACCAATCAGAACAGAGCAGCCTTTCATGAAGTGGGGTATAGAATTCATTGGCATGATCAATCCTCCATCTAGTGTAGGCCATAAATGGATAATTACTACAACTAATTACTTCACCAGATGGATAGAAGCAATTGCTTTAAAGGAAGCAAATGAGAATGTTGTATTGAGTTTTTATGATGACATAATTCACAAATTTGGCACTCCTGATTCCATTATATCAAATAATGCATTGGCATTCATAGGCCTCAGAGTCTCAAAGTGGGTAGTCAAGAATGGCATCTATCTGAATACAAGTTCAAACTATTACCCTCAAGGAAATGGCTTAGCAGAATCAACAAACAAGAATTTGATTAGGATAATCAAGAAGACTCTGCAAGATAACCAAAGGGATTGGCATACTAAACTGAGGTCTGCCTTATGGCTAGACATAATTACTCCAAAGAAGATCATTTCGAATTCTCCTTATGTGCTAGTATATGGCAAAGAGGCCAAGTTGTCCATCTCAACTGAATTGCTAGCTCTGGACTTAGCTACTCAGTATGCCCTGTTTGAAGAAGGAGATCCCTTACAAATCAGGTATGTTCAACTCATGGAGTTAGAAGAACTCAGAGACAAATCTATGAAAGATATGGAATTCCATCAAATTCAGACAAAAAAGAACTTTGATAAAAGAGCCAGGATCAGAAATTTCAAAGTTGGAGATGTAGTTCTCAAATGGGATGAATTCAGATTTAAGCCTAGCAGACATACCAAATTTGATTCATTCTAGGGTGGACCATTTGTTATAATAGAGTGCAAGGGATCCAATGCTTTCTAGCTATCAAATCTTGAAGGAGTTGCCTTGCCAATTTCAGTGAATGGTTTCCACTTGATGCCCTGCTTTAAGGTTAACCCCTCTTTGTAAATTCTCGTAAATATTTCCCCTATTTTCTTTCCCTATTTTCTAGGTTAGTTTCTTGCTTTCCAAGAAGTGCTCATGCGTAAGTTTTTCCTTTTGTTTCTATTTTTGTCTCTCTATCGAAGTTTTGTGTTCCTGTGATGACCCCACGCCCAATGGATTATGTCAAGGCCATTGGTTTCAATGTCTAGCAGGCTGACATCCAGTAGAAATCACCAAAATGTTACCCTAATTCTCATGTGCATGCAAATTTGGCTAAAATCTATCCCAGGTCCCTGTTTTAACCCTGCCAGGCATCCCTAAAAATTTCATGACTTCATTTCAAACTCTTTGGCCTCTGCAATCTTTTTAACTCTCTGGTCTACAGGTAAAAAATTCATAAAACTAGCCGTTATGCCAAAAAACCCTAAGAGACCCTAGACCATGTTCTATTTTGATTGTTACTTTCTTGGCCACTTAAAATCCTCAAATACCCATGTGCACTTTAATTCTATTGGCTGGTCACTAGTTCTTGAAGTCTTCTGGTGGTTACCTTTTTCTTTCAGTGACCTGGCGACTACAATGACTCTCTTAGTCACTTAATGTTTAGTGGTTAAGTCTCAGTGGTCAGCGACTTAGCAAATGGTTTTCTTTTCTTTCAGTTATGTGATTGCTTAATGTTTGGTAGTCACTTTATAGGGGGGTCCCAGTTCTGCAAGATCTGACGGTCATCGTAAATTCGCAAGGGATCTGTTAGAGGCTTATGATCTTGCAACAACTGTTAGATCTTCCAAGTGTGAAGTATTGCAGTGTGTCAGTGGGTCCAAATCCACATCATCCTATGTGGAAGATTTTCATTGGTTGGTTGGTGATGATTTGGAAGTCCGTCAGAGTAGGCCCGACAGATTGTGTCCCTTTTAGATCAACGACTGGTGTATAATCTCAAGGAGTTTTTCTGACACATGAGATTATGCGCCGACCGTCGATTTCATTCTACTGTTAGAGCTATTTCAGGTGGGTCCTCATTTACTCATGTTCTTGCTTCTAGTTGGTCCACGTATGCTGAGTCGACACTTGTCAGTGGGGCCATTTCCTTTCAGCGGTCAGAGGTTCTGCCATTGTGAGAGGATCGACGACCGATGTATCTTTGCAAGGGTGGTGTCAGAGGTATGAGATCTTAAGATGACCATCAATCTTGCTTTTTACAGAGGCTTTGTCAAGTGGGTCTGATGCCAGGTCAAGGTGATGTGCTCATTTTTCATTGGTTGATGTAAAGAGGAAATCAGTGGGGCTAGTGTCAGGTTTGGTCGACTTGCTCAAATATGATTGGTTGTCATGTGCTGACAGAGACTTACAGGTGGACTGATGTGTCAGCGGGGTCATGACTTAATGAAATCTACGGTGGGCGTATAATCTGAAAGAATCTTCTGAGGTCATGAGGAGATGAGACTAGCCGTTAGATTAGAATCTTGTCTTAAGTGGGTCCAATGTCAGGGAGCTACGGAGGTGTTCACTGATGGAGCGGCCAGAAAGAATAAGAGAATGCCAAGAGGCATAAATGGGCCTAGGGTTAGTAAAGATTTTTGCGAATCAGTGACTAAGGGTTTCTTGTGTTCGCTTAATGTAACTTGGGGTTATTAAAAGGTTCAGCTATTCAGCGATTGCAGTGTTCGCTGAATCGCTTGACCCAACTAGAGTTAAGAAATGTATTCCATGACTTAGAATTCTTTAGTTGCACAGTCACCAAGTAACTTAAAAGAGAAAAGGTCAAGGTGGGTCCAAATATGCTGACATACTCGATGCTCATTAGTCGAGACTTCCTAATGTGGACTCAAACTTTTCAAAGGGTTTCGTGACCATTTCAAAGTTAATCTGAGCCGTTCATTTTCTGGGAGGAAAATGATATCAATGACTGTGTTTTAAAATGACCAGCTAGCTATTGCAATTCAAATTTCAATGTGTCTAAGAGGGTTTTTTGCCAGCGTTTGGTTTGCAGGCCGCGAGTGGCAAGGTAGCTCAGAGAATTTATGTCTCCAAGACATTTTTAGTTGAAGGAGGATGATGGGGAAGTCTGGGCGGCTGTCATGGGTCAATTCTTGTCTCAGGGAGGTACCATTTTTAGCATTCATGGTGAGACTTTGTGCAGGAAAGTTGATGGATCCAGGTTGCTTGTCTGTGAGTTGATGCGGTACAGAGATGGGCACAAATATCTGATCGGCCATAGAGTTACAGAGATGTATTTATGATCAGATTTGATGGGTTAGGGTTTGAATATCATTCTAATGTAAAATCCATGAAACCCTAGTTAGTTTTTTGAATCCTGCCTGCATGCAGTTGAGTTGGTATATATTGTATTTTTGGAGCTTTTGAGCTCAAAGTTGGACAATTGTAAAAAGAAATTCATCTTTTCTTAAGGGTCATCTATGGTATCATTTCTACCCTCTGTCTTATACAGTTGTAAATCTCCCATTGATAATACAAACATTGCAAAGGTATTTTGTGATAGTTCTTCATGTCCCTATGCTTCCTTGTTTGGATCATCTCTTATTGGATTAAAGTATATGATGTTTTCAATGATATCTTAGGGTTCCCGATCTCTCTTACTTGTCTGTAATTGTGTGTGTTATTGTGTTTGATCTGATTTAGATATTTTTGTGGGTATACTTCAGCCCCCTAACAGTCTTGTCTCAATCCTACACGAAATTGCAAAAGTGAATGTCTTCTTGTAGGTCATAAGTTGTGTCTTTTGTTCAGGCCCTCCTATGAAACACTTATGCAAGCCTATTTAGTAAGTTGTGACCTACTAGACCTAAGCCTTTCATTGATTCCATCCCCTTATACTGAGATCCAAACCCTAATTTTAGTGTATCACCTAGTAGGTAGTTTGCTTTCAGTCATTTTCCTTTCCAAGCATTACTTCTACCCCTTTCCCTCCAAAGTTTACCTTTTCATATCTAGAAGCAAATTAAGGTGATTATCCAAGAGGAACTTGCCTAGAACTTGGAGGTCTCATCTCAGTTAGCATAGGTCCCACAACCTGGAGATGATTCCCATGTTATACTAGGTTATCAAGACCACGAGAGCTTGAAACAAGGGTGCAAACTTAGTGTATAACATAAACAACATGCAAGCAGATCGTTAAGCGCTTGTTCAAACACCATGCTTATTGAAATAGATTTCAATTTAATTTATGGATGTCAAGATGCTTATTATTATTATTATTATTATTATTATTTCTCTCCACAAACCAGAGTAAAACTATCGAGTTTGGACAAAGAGCAACCTAGAATAGTACGAAAGGATTGTGTTGAAAAAGTCAATCGTCTATTTATATTTACACCAATTATTTTAATGAGAATCTTCACACTCGTAAGATATCATGTTCAAGCATTAAGAAGGGATTTAAAAACCTTAAACGATTCCACATTTTTTAGCAAGGTTTTGTACTAAATAATGGTTCGTTCGATAATAGATAAGACATTTCAGACATAAACAATCATGCATACGGTAGTAGATAAAGACATTTTAAAATAGAAAAATATTTTAAAATTAGTAAAATTGATTAATGACAAAAACATTAATTGTTTACTCAAATTTTATGTGAATTGTGTTCAATGAGCATCTTGTTTATTAGTGAAACCTAAAATATTAAAATCATTTCATTTTAATTTATGAAAGTCAAAATGCTTCTTTAAAAAACTATTTCATTCCACAAACCCTATGAAAACTATTAAGATTGGACGAAGTTGCAAATGGGAATAATATGAAAGGATTGTGTTGAAAACGTCAATCGTTTATTTATATTTACGTAAATTATTTTAATGAGAATCTTCGCACGCGTAAGAATATCATGTTCAAGCATTAAGAAAGGATTTAAAAACCTTAAATGCTTTAAAAATCTTGAATGCTTCCATGTTTTTGACACAAGCTTTTGGTTATATTATGATGACTTTGGTAGTAGATAAGACATTTTAGACATAAACAATCATACATACAGTAGTAGATAAAGACCTTTTTATTGGAAACACTTAGCCCTTAGATCATTGCAAGGCATTCTAATACTATTTTGGTAATCAATGATGTGAAAAATGCCTAAGTCCACGGTCGGTTCCTGACAAACAGTCTTAGTATTTTGGTCAGTAAACATGGTATAGACAGAGTTAAGTTATGCAAAGTTATATTTGGGTTGACAAATGTATGGAGGATACTCAGGAAAGATCACAAGCATTTTGGATGTGAGATGACAAAGATACAGTTCTCCAAGTGCACGTGGAGATAGGAAGCAGTGCAATAGATAAAATAGATAAGTATAAGTTTTGGCTGACTTATGAAATTTTGTATTTTTTGAGGGACCAACGATATTGTGACATGGGAAAAGTCATAGAGTTTAATTGTTGGAAATTTGACTACACTAGTGTATATGACTTATTATAGTGTTGTCATTATGGCAACAAAGTCATGATGTTTTGGAGTCAGTGCTCATGATAAGAAGATCAGAAATTGGCTAAGTGTTTAAGACTGGACAGTGTATAGAGTACTTGAAGCTTAGAGTGTCAGCATACGTGCATACAAAAAAATTATGGTATGTGCCCTAGAAGTTAAGTTGGTAAGAACATATTCATGGTAATTCTAAGAGCGCATGATCAGAAGATTCGGTATGGGGAAGATACAAAGAGTTTAAGTTGCATAGACAGTGTATGCCAGAGAAGAACAAAGCAAGCAACCGACTGTTGATATTTTGGTTAGCGGTTATATTATTATGTTGTAAAGGCTATGTGCCTATTGTAATTAGGTTGTAGACATATAATTATGTTTGTTTGTAAACACGCTTGAGCCAATTCAATTGGAAGTGTTGTATGCAATCGGTTAAAGGACCGACCTAGTTAATTGTTTTGTATGCGCATATAAATATTAGATGCACCCTTTGTAATAGGTGTGGGAGTGGAAGAAGTATTGAGATAAGAAGAGAAGAAGTGTGTGAAGAGTTGATAAGATGTATTAGAGCTTTGCAAGAGGTCAAAGCATCAGCGCATCAAAGGGACTGATCAGAAAAGCAGTGTCACAATGATAGTTCATCCAACAAATATAGAGTGTATCTAAGATTAGAAGGTTGTAGTCTTCACCAATTGAGTAGTGAGCTCTAGGAAAGTGTGTCTACACCCCTAACAGGGTTATTGTAAAAGATTCCTAATAGGGTTTGACACTTGACAAGGTCACTGTACTAAATACATTGTAAAACAACTCCTAACAGGGTTAAGGATCTTCTAACAAGGATCATAAAACACTAGTACAAAATATTAGTGGGTGTCAATTCCCACCGAGGTTTTTACCTATTTGGGTTTCCCCGTAACCACATTGGTGTTATGTGTTGAGTTCATATTTCTTATTTATGTTGATGTTCATTTCAATACTTAAGCATTCAGTTAAGTTTAAGAAGTAATTAAAAAGATTAAATAAAGTGAACATTGATTCACCCCCCCCTCTCAGTGTTCCCATTCCTAACAATTGATATCAGAGCTCTAGTCCTCAGTAAAGAAGTTTAACCACTTGAGGAGATCATGGACAAAGTAGAAATGAAACATATGAAAAGAAATATTGAAGCTACTCTTGAAGACCTGGACAAATCTGAAAAAGAAATTGAAGAACAAAAAGAAAAAGTCAGTGATGCTCAAGCAGTCATCAAAAGGCTAAGAAAAGATTTGAAAGAATGCTCTACGAGTGATTTAGGGATAATGATCAAGAAGTTGAATGAAGAAAATTCATCCTTGAAAGAATAGATTGAAGAATTAGATGATAAGCTAACCCACAATAAAGAAGTCTATGATGAACAAATAAAAGAGAACCTTCAAATGAATGAAGAATTGAGGCAGACAAACATGGAAATCTTGGAGCTAAGAAACAACAAAGAAAGTTTGGAAACTAAATTGAAAGAGGCTAAGAATCACATTGATAAATTACACACAAGCAAGGATCTGATTGAATCTCATTTTTATGCTCGGAAGGTTAAAGGTGATACTAGTGGCATTGGATTCAATGAAGCACAAAATCAAATTGAGAACATGTGAGAAAGAATGAAAGCACCAGAAGACACCACATATGCTAAGGAGACTGAAAGTCAGACTAAAGATCATGTTGAACCATCCAAGGATGAGCGCAAGTCGGTTGACCAAACTTGTTATGCATGTAACAAGCATGGACATATAGAAAGAAACTGTACAGAGGTAAGACCTTTCAATGGCTACTATTATTCATGCAATAAATTTGGTCATAGAGCTATGAATTGTAAGAGAAGTCAGAAGAACAAGACTCAACTTAATTAGAGAAATCAGAATCAGCCAAATGTAAGAAGTTCTTAGAAGGTTACATGTCAGATATGTAACTATAATGGTCACTTAGCTAGATAGTGTAAAATGGTAACCCATGTCAATGCACTGAGGAATATAAGGACTCCAATTATTTGTCACTCATGCAACAAGGCTGGACACATCTCAAAGTTCTGTAGATCAAGAACACAAAGTCAGGAAAGCCCTAAAAAGCTAGAAGAATCAATTTTGGATATCGAAGGAGAAGTTAAGTTTGTGAAAGCTTCAGAAGATGCGAGCTTGATTTGGTTAGAGGCAAAGAAGGATAAGGTTGATGAGTATGTATTGGATGCATCCACAGTGGATGCACCCTCTACATCTAGATGAATGGCCCTCAGGGTCATAGGGGGAGCTATTTTAGCTCTAGACCCCTACACGGCTGGTATAATCACCCTCAGAGTATGCACCTTTGGACTTAACATTTTGGAGACTAGTAGAACCTATGTGCAAGAGCGCACTAGCTGATTGATTATAGAATGAAAGTTGGAAATTATCAGTGACAACCTGGTTTATGTGGCAAGCATTAATGGTGGAATTTTTACTTTAAAGTACACATAAGCTTTTAGATCTCTCATTGCATTCAAATTCAGAGTGATTGGAGAGAAGAGGAGCCCTAGTATTTGATTGTGAATGATTGTAGATTGATTCACTAGTAATTAGCAGTGCATTTGATCGGTTGCGGAAGCCCTAATCTGTCACATCGATTCAGAAGTCTTTGAGATCATTTGGAAAGTGATATACAAGTAAGTAATGGCTACTCCCATTGTATTTGATGTGGTGGAAAAGAAGAGATATGTGTTTAAGAGGCATCCATTTAAATCCACACTAGATGACCTAGAAGGTGCATTCTCCCGCACTCCCATGGGTGTTATGCATGTGGAGGATATCAGGGCATACATATATTGCAAAAAGGAACTAGTAGGTTTGGATAGAATAGGAGCGCACATGGAAACAATGATGAAACCTGATAAAACCTTCATGGATGAGTGTATGCAGTTGGAAAATCATCCTATAGTGGAATATGCTACATCATATGAGTTATATGAGTCGGATTGGATCAAGATCTTACTCAGCAGGATCCATGATGACCTATTTTGGATAGGTGAAGTACTAGTTAGGATAATAGGAGATCTAATTCATGAGATTATAGGAATCTCTAGGTTAGGCACCATTCTTCTAGTAGGCAAGGATGTTAGAAAACTTGTAGGACAAACTTGCAAATCAAGAAGTGATAGGCGTGGAATGACAATAGAGCCTATAGAGGAGAAATACATCAAATTGATGTCCATGATACTGGGATACAGGTTCCAACACACCATCAAAGTAAATAGTGTGTTAGCGGCCACCATTCTAGCTGAAATAAGGTTGGTAAGAGAGAATGGAGAGTTTAATATGTGTGAAATCCTGTGCGCATAGCTAATAGACAACATAAGATCCATCAAGCATGACAAGACCAAAATATTCAGATTTGGGTCTTTGATCATATACATGTACTTCCACATAGTTGGTAAGGTCTCAGACTTGTATTTGGACAAAATTTTACCCATAATGCCACAGATAAACTTCAAGGCATCTACTAAGAGCACTCTAAAAGACTACATGACACTGGAATTGAAAACATTTAGGGCCAAAATGCAGATGAGATATAAGATTCTAGAAAGCATTGTAGAGAAGTACAAAGACACCATTTGTTTCATGGTAGAGACTGATACAACATGCATGGAGGCTATTGAACCAAGAACAAAGTGGATTCATCCACTGGGATATGAATTTAAAGAGCCTATTCTAGAGGCTTATGCTCAAGTTTTGTTGTCAGCACCTAAGGACCCCAATGAACCTAGATGGGGGACTTATGAAGAGAAAACAAGAGAAGTAGATGTTGTATTGAACAACATAGCAACAAAAAGAAAAGTTGCCAAGGTTACTTCAGAGATTTTGAAAATTCATGGAGCATCTCAAGCAGACCTAGACAAAGCAAGGAAAGAGAAGATTGCTTTGGAAATAGAGAGCGCAGCTACAACAAAGATAGAATCTGATGATCCAAAGATGAAGAAGGTGAAAATTGAGAAATATGATGATCCAAAGGGTAAAACAGATGATACCTCTGCTATGCCCAAGGAAACTATTGACCTTACTTCTCCTCTTGAGTATAAGGAAATGCCTAAGAGGAAGAAAGAGATTAGCACCAATCATCCATCCTCGCAAGTAACAAGAAATGGGAAGAATACTCAAGCACCTCTTGAAGTAGCTTTAGACCTAGCCTTAAAGTTTTAAGCACAAGGATTGTTGATGAAGGTAGGCTAGATCAGGTAGGTAAATTTTATGAGAAATGCAGTGAAATAGAAAAATCAGAGATTCATGAAATGATTGTCAAACACATGTTAAAGTTTAAGAGGATAGTCCTAGAACTAAAGACAATGATTCTAGACAAAGTATGGAACATCATGGAATTCCTAAAAAGACAAGTCTTTGAAGAAGATCAAAGGATTAGAGAAAAGACTCTAGATGACAGCTTACCAGTATGTTCTCTAGAGGAGAAAAATTTGTTGTTAGATCTGATGAAGCTGCACCTTAGAACTAAAACAAGAACCTTACATATAATGGACAAGAACTTTGAGTTAGTTGCGAAGGAAACAAAGAAGGCCTTTGAGAAGGTTCTCATGAATAAGCACATGTACCCATCCACTACGCCCACAGCTCAAGTGCCCTCAAAGGAAGTTAAGGTAGCAGATCCCCTTAATGCATCAGTGATAGGTCCTTAGGACTCAGTGCCTATAGTTGTAGCATCTATAGAGGCAAAGAGCCTATGCCTAAAGCAGAAGCACACAAGGATGAAACAATTTTCATTGAAAATATTGAAATTACAATGGAGGCCTCAGATATTGATCTGAACAAGTTTGAAGAAGCTTTTGTAAGCACTCAAGAGGCTAAGAATTTATGTGGTAACACAACTCCCAATTAGAAACAAGTTTTGATTGAAGCTATAATAGATTAAAAAGAGGAAGAAAATATAGAAGAGGAAAAAGGGAATGAAACAATAGATAAGACATTTGTTGAAATACTAAGCAAAGTAAAGCAAGAAGTGATGGATAGAACTCCTATCACTCCCTCAACATCATTGTTGTCAAGCTTGACACCTGAGACCACTAGTTTGGACTCATGGGGAGAAGAAGACCTGATCAAGTTCAATTTCCTAGCTATGGAAAAGTCCAAGGAGAAAAAGGTAATGAGGAATCCCCTCCTTGTAGAATCAGTAAATATCCTAAACAACTTGTTACCAGTAGATAAGAAAGTGTCCAAGGTACACTCTATTGATGATGTAAGTACAATTCTTTCACAGTTCAAGAGTAATTTGTCTAACTTGGAAGAATCAACATCATTAGCTACAGAGGAAAAGTATATGAAGAAAAGATTAAATGAGTTGGTTAGTAACTTCTCACTAGACCTTAATTCACTCAAAGTTAGACAAGCAACTTTGAAAGAGTTTGCAACAAAAGGAAAGAAAATTATTGTTGACTGTATGAATCAAGATAAGTTGACAACTGATCACTATAAGAAGATTCAAGAAGAAGAGGCCATGATTGAAAAAGTGAGGCAAGAAGTAGAAGATCCCTCTACTGATGTAAACATGTGTAACAATGTATATCAGGGACAGATTAACAAAATTGAGAAAGCAGGAAAAAGAGATATCAAAGATAAGAGCTAGGCAGAGTCAGCCTAGAAATGCTCTTGCACCCTCCCTAGATGTGTTGAATCAAAATATCAAGGAGATCAATGCCACCATGGTGACATATGATCAAGGTCCTAGTTTATATTTGGAGAAGATCGAGAAACACTACAATATGCCTTATACACCCATTTCCAAACAATCAATGCATTGATTGCATTTTGGAAGCAAGAGATCCAAAATTTATAGATTGCATACTCGGATGTACTTTCAGTGTAAGTACTTGTACAAATTTAGTTTTGTAACACCTTTGTCATTAATGTCAAAGGGGGAGTATTTATAGAATATGGAGCTATAGCTATGTAAATAAAATATATAGTAAGAAGATATAAGGGAGATACAAGATAGAGTATGATTAAATTGTTTTTGTATTAAGGGACAGTTAGTAAACTTTGCCATATTCCTCTGTTGCCATCAATGACAAAGGGGGAGATTTTTGAAAAGTTGACTATACTAGTGTATATGACTTATTATAGTGTTTTCATTATGGAAACAAAGTCATATGATGTTTTGGAGTTAGCGCTCATGATAAGAAGATCATAAATTGGCTAAGTGTTGAAGACTGGACAGTGTACAAAGTACTTGAAGCTCAGAGCGTCAGTGCATGTGCATATGATAGAATTATGGTATGCACCCTAGAAGTTAAGTTGGTAAGACCATATTCATGCTAAGTCTAAGAGCACATGATCAGAAGATTCAATATGGGGAAGATACAAAGAGTTTAAGTTTCATAGATAGTGTATGCCAGAGAAGAACAGAGTAAGTAGTCAACTATTGATATTTTGGTTAGTGGTTATATTATTATGTTGTAAAGGCTATGCACCTATTGTAATTAGGTTTTAGACATATAATTATGTTTGTTTGTAAACATGCTTGAGCCAATTCAATTGGAAGCATTGTATGTAATTGGTTAAAGGGATGACCTAGTTAATTGTTTTGTATGTGCATATAAATATTAGATGCGCCCTTTGTAATAGGTGTGGGAGTGGAAGAAGTATTGAGATAAGTAGAGAAGATGTGTGAAAAGATTTGATAAGATGTATTAGAGATTTGCAAGAGGTCAAAGCATCAGGGCATCAAAGGGACTGATCAGACAAGCAGTGTCATAGTGAAAATTCATCCAGTAGATATAGACTGTATCTTAGATCAGAAGGTTGTAGCCTTCACCACTTGAGCAGTGAGCTCTAGGACAGTATGTCCATACCCCTAATAGGGTTATTGTAAAAGACTACTAACAGGGTCTGACTCTTGACAAGGTCACTATACAAAATACATTGTAAAGCAACTCCTAATAGGGTTAAGGATCTTCTAAAAAGGATCATAAAACACTAGTACATAATATTAGTGGGTGTCAATTCCCACCTAGGTTTTTACCCATTTGGGTTTCCCTGTAACCACATTGGTGTTATGTGTTGAGTTCATGTTTCTTATTTATGTTGATGTTCATTTCAGTACTTAAGCATTTAGTTGAGTTTAAGAAGTAAAGAAAAAGATTAAATAAAGTGAACACTGATTCACCCCCCCCCCCCCCTCTCTCAATGTTCCCATTCCTAATAGTAATGTGTATCTTGTAAATGTCTAAGGGATGATAGAAGGTTGGCCCTAGGGATTATACTCTTAATCAGGTATAAGTGTGTGATAATATTTTGTATTTGGAAATAGAGATTGAGGATGCGAATATGATCAACAAAGTGTAGACTAAGCACAAAGTGAGAAAAGAGATTGCATGTTATGCAGAAGTAAATTTCTCATGTATTTATTGTATTATATTTTGTAATACTAGACAAGAAGTCCAATTTTATAAGTGCAGTGTGCACAACTTTTGTATACCCCTAGAATGGTTTATTAGTCTTATAACAAGGACCTATCTATTATAATACTTGGCTCCTAATAGGGCTAGGAATCCTAATAGGGTCAGAATACCTATAGTGTATTTATTTGTGGGTACCATCCCCATTGGGGTTTTCCCTTGGCTAGGGTTTCCCCAAAGACAAATTATGGCATTATGAGTACTCTTTTGTTTGTGTACATATTGTGGATTATTGGATTAACTTTTTTATTTATTCATTGGTTAAGAAAGAATATAAACTGTTGTGATATGATTCACCCCCCCTCTCAGTATCACTTAATCCTAATAATTAGTATCAGAGCATCAGGCTCTTGGAAGAAAATCCTAATAGCTAAAGGGAGATCTAGATGGTTTTTAGCAATTTAAATAAGAACTATGAATAAACACTAGAAGATCTTGATCAAACTAATGCAAATCATGCAGATTTGAAATTCAAGTTAAGAGGGGCAGGAGATTTCATCAAGAAACTAAAGGAGCACTTGAATCATGCAAGAAGTTGTCAAAATTCAAGGTGAACCAGAAAAAGAGTAATCTAATTCAGAATAGGTTGAAAATCTTAATGAAGAAAATGAATCACTCAAGGATGAGTATGAGATCTCAAAGCTACATCTGATTAAGGAGATTGATGAAGAAAAAGATGAAAACAAAAAATTGAAAGATGAGTTACAATCAATGAAGATAAAGGCAACAAGACTTGAATTTCAATTGGAAGAAATTAAAGAGAAATATCAAAATATTGAGAAACACAATATCTTGATGATTGGAAAACTTGAAGAATAAAATGAATGCATCAAGAAAGTTCATCAGAACAGTTTGAAGATTGATCCAAACATTTTAACATCCAAAAACTAGTTTGGGATAAGAATGGAGTTGGATTTGAGGAAGACATATCTTAGAATAAGGATCATGCAGTCTTCAATGTTGACTCACCTAAGAAAGATGGATCCAAAGCTGAAGGATCTAAGCACAAACATACCAAACCCTTAGATGACAAGTGTCATGAATGCAATTAGGAAGGACACATGGAGAAAAATTGTAAAGGTACAAGTAGTAATAAATCCTTTTCTTTTTATTGCTTTTATTGCTTTAATTATCATCATAAGGTGAAGAATTATAGAGAACAAGACATGAGATCTATGTTGGAAATATTCAGGAATTAACCGAGTTACTGAGAGGGGAGGGGTGAATCAGTAACTCTAAATTTTCTTAGAATTACTGAAGTATTAACATGTAATTCACTTTTAACCTTTTGCATACAGAAAGCATGAAACTTAAAAGCATTCACAATAATGACACATAGATTTGGTTACCCAGAAACCTTCCAAAAGAAAGTAAAACTGGGGTGGGGATGAAACCCACAAAGCTTTAATACTGCAGAATAACGTTGGCCGGTTAAGGCTTACAATTTGATCACTTCTGATGATCTGCCCTGTTAGGAGAAATAAGGATTGCTAAATCCACCCTGTTAAAGGATTTACAAACATACAATGAAGTATGCACTCGGTAAAGAGATTTTACAAAAGACTGTTAAGTCTACCCGGTTAAAGGATTTAGTACTGATTCACCTGTTAGAATGAAACAGTAGATCTCTGGCTTTGCAACTGGATTGCTGATTGAGATTCGCTGATGTACTAATCACCTTCTGTGATGAATTTATCTTTGCTGTTCCTTATACTTTTGAAGCCTTCTGTAATTCGCTTATCTCTGCCTTTCTTTTTCTTTCACATATGTTTCATCATTCATACATTTTCATTTTTACAACATTGTTTATATACAAGTCTTAAACAATTAATTACAATTACAATTACACAGTCGGCTTGACGAATAAACATAAGTGCTACTAAGTCGGCCCAAGTATGGTTACTCGGTTCCTGCAAACTGACTCGGTGACTTTCTGATACTCGGCGTCCACTGCATTACTCGGCATCGTCATGCACTCGGTAGAAGTGAAGGCACGGTTCATACTGATCACTCGGTAGGTTTTAAACTCGGTAAATACTGGTGACTCGGTAGACATGATGTTGCTCGGTTTACATTGTCCTGTTCGGTTTGTACTAACTTCCTCGGTTTGCACTGTCTGCTCGATTTGCACTGTCTGCTCGGTTTGCACTTGTCTGCTCGGTTTGCACTGTTTGCTCGGTTTGCACTGTCTGCTCGGTTTGCACTGTCTGCTCGGTTTGCACTGTCTGCTCAGTTTGCACTGTCTGCTCGGTTTGCACTGTCTACTCGGTTTGCACTGTTAGCTCGGTTTGCACTGTGAACGCAAATAAGTGTTGTCAGTAGTGGCAATTCTGCTTAATGCCAACAATCTAGACAGGCCAAGTTATTCTAATTTCAAAAAGAATGTTGAGAAAGGAGAGGAAACTAGTAAGCTAGAAGAAAATGTGAAAGCAAATGAGAAACATGTCAACCAACCTTTAATACGAACAAACCTGAGGAAAGTTACCAAGATGCGAAGAGACCTAATTGAAAAACTAAGATGATTGTTTGTTACAAGTGCAATAACTTTGGACACTTTGCAAGGTTATGTAAATTGTAGATTGATTACAATTAGCTCTAACCTAAAAGAAAAGTTACATGTTACAAGTGCGACAATGATGGACACATTGTGAAGTATTGAAGATTCAATGGACTAGTAAAAAGGACATTCAGACCCTTGGTAAGGAAAAGGGAACTCAGTGAAGATGAGAAAACCTTTGAAGAAATGAAGGAGAGATACAAAGAGAAGTGGGTCAAGAGTAGCGACCTAAAGAAAAATAATATTGAGCTAAAAAAATGAGCAATGAGAAATCAAGGAGAGTCAATAGACCCTACTAGATCTTGGCATGAGGTTAACGCCTCTTCATCAGCATGAAGGGCCATGCAAGGCCTTAGGGGGCACATTTGAATATAACACCAACATCTCATATTTCCCCTAGAATGCATAATGGAGTTGTGTGAGCTTGTGTGGAGTTGTGTATGGACATATAGTGACTTCAGTTATCATCACATGGATCTATGTTATTGGATCTTTGATCACAAGTGATTGGAAAATTACCTGGAAGTTATCATCTTAATTGTTGCATATGTTTTTGTGCATCACAAACTATAAGTTGTTATAATTCAAATTTTTTGGCACCATTAAAATGAAAGATAAGTAGAGACCTAATATTTGGTAGTTCTTATGAGCTTGTTCATGAACATTGAAGGAAAACCCTAGATTCCATCGATTGCATACAAGGTTTTTGTGAATCTCTTTCAGATCTTGAAAAATTGTTCTTATGAGAACATAGAGATGAATGCACCTAATTTATATGATATCAAGGATAGGAATAGGTCTGAATTCAAGAAACATTTTTATAATTCTATGGAGGATGACCATGCGGGTGCATTATTGTACACTCTACATGGAGCTCTTCATGTAGAGGATATTAGGGCTTACATCCATTCTAAGTATTAGAACATAGGCTCACTAGAGATACTTTATGAAATAAAAGATATGATTGATGATGATGAGAAGTTTAAATCTAAATTATCCCATTTGGAAAACCTAAACCTACTGGGCTACACGAAACACTTTCATTTTGAGGAAGAAGAGCGGATTAAGATTTTATCGATCATATTTCTTGACCAATTCTTTTGATTAGGAGGAAATCCTATTGTGATCACTAAGGATTTGGTTCATGGAGTAACAAGGTTACTTACTTGAGGTAAGTTGTTAATTTGCATGAAGAATACCAAGAAGAAGGGAGAAACCCTAACTGGATGCCAATAGAATAGGAGAGACATGACAGTTAGGGATGTATTACAAAAGGATGTAAGAGTCATTTCTATGATTCTTACTTACAAAATCTAGCATCAAGAAGTTTTTCAATTTTGATTTGACTATTAAAGCAATTTTAGGCCTCATCTTCCAAATTTTATGCCTCACCAGTTTTGTGTTAGGAAGAAGGAAACTATTGTGAGTCAAAACCATGGAATCAATGTACTAGACATGTGATAATATGTCCAAGAAAATATATCTTAACAAATTCATCAAGAAGGGAAATAATTTCTTGTTGTTCATGTTTTTCTAAACATTTTTAAATTTTGATCACTTTTTTCCAAATTGTAAGGACTAGGACCCATTTGCACACGAATGGTATCGGTAATCAATAGATTACATTTTTGAGGGATATCCATAGGAAAAGAAACTCATGTATATTTTCATGATTATTACATTTCCCAAAGTATCCTTATGTATTTAAATAATAAGGAAAACCACTATTATGATGATAACAAGGAAGATTGTAATAATCATTAATGAGATAAGGATTAACAAGAGAGAGACGTTTAGTTGAGATATTATTAACATTGAGAGAAGGCTTGTGATATTTCTTAGGCGGCTTGAAAGGATTATACCCTAGGAAAAAATAATGTTCATTTCCATCATTTCCTAATAGGACTCAGGTGCCTTGTTCATGTATTCCACATCCATTAACACTAAAACCATATTTAACTAGAAGAGGATAACATGATCATAACAAGATGCCATATCAAAAATAGAAAATGGTGCTTGCTAGGTACTATGTCATAACCGTCAAGTTTGGAAAGAGTTTCTAGTGACATGTTAGAACTTGAAGTAGAAAAAACTTTATCACTAAGTTGATTAAGAAGAGAGGAATTTTCCTTAGCTTCATGAATGGTTTTACTTTGTTTAGATTCTATTGGTGGAAGTTTATATTCTCCTATGAAATAGGGTGTAAAATCCAATGATTGACAATCATCATCCAAAAGGACACTAGTAGTCTAGAAGAATTATTTTGTGGAGATGAAGGAGTCTCTTGTTGAGCTAGAGTAGAAGTAGTTTTAGCATCAAATTCAATACAAAAAATAAATTTGCAATTTATCATCAACAATAAGAGTGTAGATAATATTTTTGTGAATTAACTTCATTTTTTGATGAAGTGTTTAAGGGACAATATGGATGGCATGTAACCACGGTATACCCAATAGTAGATCTATTAATTAGGAGCATCAAGCATGCCATGAATAGGAGTGCACAAAATAATAGCACCCACTTTAATAGTTAAACTGATAATACCCAATTTTTTCTTGCAACATTTTCAAAGTCATGAATAGGGATAGAGTCAAGTTTGATTGTAGAAATATTTTCTTTTATCTTGTGTAACAAGTCAATAATTAAAATATTAAGTCCTAAAAAATCACCATTTAATGTTCAATGAATAAGGATACCATTTATAAGAATAGCCACCATAAGAGAGTCATGTTGATCTTGGATCTCCTTAGAAGGAAACTCATTTTGTGTAAAAACAATCTTCTCTTTAGTATTTGTTGCACATATACACTCCAATAAATAATTTATACTATATTTTACAAGTGATGAAACATATAGGTTCGTTAATGCTTATTTTAATGCATCATGATAAGTGGGGGAAGTTTTAAAAAGTTTGCATAGGGATATCTTGGTGGGAGTAGCACTTAGTTATTCTAAAAAATCATACTCCTTTCCAATATTTAGAGGAAGACTAGGTGATGGACACAACATAGGTTGATAAGATGGAAGATGATTAGACACAACCAGATTGGTAGGTTGACAATTGTTCATTGTATGATAAGAATGGGAAAATGCTGGATAATTATTAATAAACCCCAAAGGACATTTTGATTTCCCTTTCATGATTATGATTGGTTTTTTATGTGTTTGAAAGGAAGTTTATTTTACCTTTACCTAAAACCATAGGTTTTTTCATTTCTTGAGGATTATCTTGAGCAAGGTGAACAACTATTTTTGGATTTTCAATGTTATTAATGTAGTCATTCATAGGAAGAAAGATAAAAAAAATTTGGCAAAAGGATGGTCTAGAAGCCATAAAGGAAGATTGCATAAAGATAGATTCATTAAAATTTTCATCTAGAAAATCAAATTCATCACTACTAAATGGATCATTAATGGCTCTAAAATATTGCACAAGAAAATAAATCATTGTAAAAAAAAATATGCCTAAACAAGCAATAAGATTGAAAATGCAATATGAGTTTTTTTTTTCTAAAATAAACATACAAATGAAATGAAATGTAAATAAATGAAGTGAAAAATACTATGTTTTATTCTTCTTGATAATTGAAAAAAATACATGCAAGATCTAACTAACCAAAAAAAGGCACAATGCATGAAAGAGACGAGTTCACCAAAATATGTAGTCTGAAAGGGTGGTCACCGAAAAGCCTAGTTTTCCCTGATTTATAACACACATTAGAATTCAAAACCACCTCAATAGAAATAAGATCAACATTACCTAGTTGGAGGGATGCTAATGCAAGATCTTTTCTCTCATGGTTTGTATTCTTTTATTTCTTAGAGTTGGGAAATTGATAAATAAGACTAAGATACAAATGACTAAATAAGACAAGAAGTGATCTAATCAAACTAAAAAATAGATGTAAAATGAGACTACAATAGATTTGAACACACCCGAAACTAAAATAGGAGAAAAGAAGATTCAAATATGAATTCCTAACTATAAGAATCTTGAAACTAGATGTAATTGATAATTGAGATCCCAAGACCTGTATCAAAATACAGACTGAATTTCATTGATTTATGTAGCCCCTATAGAAGGATAAGTGCACCAATTTTCTAGTAAAAAAAAGTGGCCACATGAAAAAAAAATGAAAATTTTACAAAACCAATGCAGGTTATTTGAAATTCAAAACATTTCAGCTTGTAAAAACTAAGCCATGTCGAGCCTATTTTTTTTTTTTTAAAGTTAAAGTTCTTCATAGCCCATGTGGGTTATGAAGAACTGATTCTTCTTAACCCATGCATGTTATGAAGAACTGAAAAAAGCTCTTCATAACCTACATGGGTTATGAAGAACTAAAACTAAATGTGATATTTTTGTTCCTCATAACCCGTACGGGTTCTATAGACCTAAAAATTATGAAATATTTTAGTTCTACATAACCCACATGTGGGTTATTGAGAGAGAGAGAGAGAGAGAATAAGATAATTATGGCTTAGAATACATAGAGATGATGATCATGGGGGAAGGAAGACGAGGGAGAGAGGAAAAAAAGAGAGACATATATATATATATATAGACACACATATGTGTGTGTGTGTGTCTATATATATATATATATGTATGTATGTATGTATGTATGTACACACACATGTATAGAAAGACATATATAATATGTGTTTATATATATATATATATTGTGTATATATATATACATACACACACACACACACATATATGTATATATATACATAGACATATATATGTATACACACACGCAGACACAAAGATATGTGTGTGTGTGTGTGTGTGTGTGTGTGTGTAACTATAGATATGAATATATACATACATAAACATATATTATATGTCTTTCTATACATATGTGTAGTAAATACTAAGTTTACTTGAGCATTCATTTTATTTCTTCATAACCCGTGTGGGTTTTGAAAACTCAAAATGATCTTTTTAGGACTACATAACTGACATGGGTTATGTAAAACTTTGAATGGTACTCTTTGTTTTTCAAACCCCAAGAGGGTTATTTTCACATCAAAAATCATTTGGGTTTTGGCTTGTTAAGAGGGTTGGAAAATGACCCTAAGGCTTGCAAGCGCATTTTCTCTCCATTTTTGTCCCTTAACACATTTTTTCACCTTCCAACATGATTTCTTGACTTTTTCATCATTCGGTTTACAAATGATCAAGTAGGTATCTCTAAAATTATGACCATAATCTCACACATCCTCTCATCTTTCTGACCATATAACTTTTTCTATTTTTGGACAACATTAGCATAGTAAACATTAATTTTCTTTACTAGTGTCTTGATAGTCCTCACAAACATATGTATACCATTTTTTTAATAACTTTTGATCTACTTGAAAAAATCTGAAACAAATTACATATTACTATTCTACACTTGATTTTATACACTTTTAAAAATAAGTTTATATTTTTTATTATTTTTATGAAAGTTATGCCCAACACATAAAAAGGTACCATATTTTCAAGATTTTGTCACTTCCAAAAATTATACAAAAAAAAATACTGAACAAAAAATTACTAAAAAAATCACAACTTCTAGATCTCACTCTTACCTACCATCCTAACAAAGGGTTTTGCAAAATACTAAATCTAACTATATATTTTGTGAAGCACATGAAAACAACTATGTTATATTTTTATGAAAAAAATAGGAAATTTTTTTTTGTGTGAGAGGGTTGACCCTCTTAATCTTATCCATTTTAAAAAAACTTTATTATTTTAGAAACTAGATTCAAAGTACTACAATTCTTATTCTTTTCACAACTCCTTGTTTTGAGTGCATGGCCCTCAAATTTCTCTTTGAAGTTTAGGATTACCTAATTTAAGGAAAAAAAAAAGTGGCCACTTATACCCCCCTTTTGCACATTATCTTAGTGCACTTACCTAGAATGGCTGAGTCATTCTTTAGCTAGGTATAAAATGTCTAAAACATTCTATACCTTGGGTTTTCTACCAGAACAATTTAAAAACTAACTATCTGAGTGCCAAGACATCATAAAAGTTATAACAACTATTTTCAAGGTCTTTGCCACTTGAAAATATAAGAAAACTGTAAGTGGGTTGATATATACGGGTTTTCCATGGTTAAGACCCCATTTTGGTGATTCCCACCTCCATAAATGGCTAGTATAATATAAATAATTTGTGTAGTTCTCATGAATCTAGAGTATGTCTAAATTGCTCTAAGCTAGAGCACATAAATGCAATGTAAGTATCCACCCTAATGTATGGAATAAACCCAATATGAAAATGCAATCAATACATTATTGAGATCATGTAACAATCATATATATGAAGCACAAGTACATATATTTAAAGGTAACAAACAACCATACCCAAATCTAAAGAGGAAGAGTACATGTCAATCATCAATTAGTGATCTACTAGTCATCATTATAATCCTTTTGTATCTCCATCATGATGTTGAAATGTTTTGAATGCTTGCTAAAAGATTGATGTAGCCTTGATTTGAAAGTCCTCACTTGATTCAAGGTTTCTTCAAATTCGGGCTCCAACATTGTAATTGATTTCATCTTACCAAAATGAGGTGTAAGGATTTCTTTTATACAAAATATGGAAATAGAATCAAGAGATCTAGCTATAAATCATAATCCTCTGTTAAATCACCAAGATGGGGACCCAATTTAAATTTGGACTCAAAACTTGGGGTACAAAATGATTGAGCCTTTTTGTACCCAAGTATAAAATGTTTTAGCTGTTATATACCCCCTATTTTAGGCACCAATTAGAAATGTTGGTCCCAAGAAGTCACTTGATGTGGGAGAAGATACGAAAGTTAGTTTTGGGGTCAAGATAGAACACTAAGACCGCAAATGGTAACATGGGGCCTAGGAGATGAAATGAAATATTTGATCATAGAAGAAATAGAGGAGCACACTTGGAAATAAGGGCTTACCTTCATTATAGAAAAGGTTGAAGGGATAGAGGACCCATATTTGAATTTAGGTATTCATTAATTGCAATTATGAAGTCCTATTATGAAAACTATAATAAAAATACACTATGGAAGGTGCTAAACAATCAATAAATTCTACACCACTTAGGTGCTTAAAATTTATGATAGTACTATACATATAATATAATTAAAATTTATTTTTTATTTATGAAATATACTTAGCAATATAATATATACATTTAAAAATGTGAATAAATTTGTAACAATGTCATATTTCATGCCAAGTAGTTTTTGGTTTTGATTGTGTAAAAGATTTTTGAAAAAGTCAATGTTTCATATCACAATCCATGAGCCATCATCATCACTTTTCTTGTCCTTGTTTTCTTACTTTACATCCTAACGATGAATCATTGAGTGTGATCTGAAATGTTGATGTTCTTAAAAATATTTTACACAATCAAATTTACAAACTTCTTGGAAATCATATGGATTGTGGAAATCTAATAGCTTCAATATCATATTTGTCTTAGGATGTAGGACAAATATCTGTAATATACCAAAACTTGAGAAGTGGAGGATGAGATTTTAAATAGGTTGGAAAATTGGCCTTCTATTGAAGACTTAATTAGCAGACTCTATGAGTTTATTCTTTCCAAAGAACAAAAGAAAGAAATAGTGTATGTCATTGCCAATGTTAAAAGTAAATAGGATTAGGGGAAGCTGAAATAAATTGTGGTCCTAAATAAGGAGATGATGGATAATGTTGGATACAACTAAGAGGGGGTGGATGAATCAATTTTAGGGTAAAAGCACAATAAGTTGTCACCCTTTTAGAAAGGAAAAGGCTAACAACACCAAAACTGAAAAACTTCAAGGGCATAAAAGTCACATTTTTGTTGAGAATTTCAAGATGATGTAAACTGATGAAATGTGTAAAATAGGATGAATTGTATGCCTATAATTTTTAAAAATTAATTTGAGAAAAAATTAATATGTTTTTTTAATTTTTTAGGTCTATTTTTCATATTCTAAAAAATTCTACAAATCGAGGAGTTTACTTCCTGTCAAATCATTATAAGTAAAACATTGTTTTTCCCTCCAATTTCAAAATATTTTTTAAAGATGACATTTATATCTAGTGCAGGAAAAAAGAAAGAAGTGTTTTTTATCTATAGTTTACCCGTTATAAGTATTCAAAGTCGAACTTACCTGAAATCAACTATTTTTGTCTCCCGTCACTTTCCCCTATCAAAACTATACCAAAAGCCAAATAAATTACATATTCTTGAAGAGGACTCTCTCCTCTAGTGTTGTATATGATTTTAAAAAATTTCTGAAATGATTTAGCATTTTTCTATATTTTCTGAATCAACGTCTTCTCAAAGTTTAATATACCTACATGTAGTTTTTAGCAAATTTGTTTAACAGTTTTTAGTTGAAAAAATGTAAAATTTATATGTCCAGAATTGTATTTCTGAGATCTAGAAATGGGTACTTTTATTTTTTTAACATTTTCTATTTTGATCAAAGAAAGGAACAACAGAAGTTCAAAATTATAGTTTTTTTTATGTTTTTGGAGGTTTGGTTGCCAACATGGCATGCCACCTAGCTAGGTAGACTCTGCCGATTCTGACTGGGCTGAGTCCTACTAGGCTGAGTACCCTTGGGGTTCAACCCACCGTGAGAAGCCAAATAGTGTGTAAATGAGGGGCTTGGGATGTTTTTTGATATTTAAAATATCATTTAGACTCAGTCGAGTCCTACTCAGCCGAGTACCACTCGACCCAATCTACTGGGCCACGTAGACGCCATTCAGCGCTGTGTGGTGCCTACGTGTACTCAGCCCAGTTAGACTCGGCCAAGTCTAACTCGGTCAAGTGATTTGAGTTAGCCGAAAAGGTGACACTCAATTGTGCTTTTACCATGTATGTCATTGATATAAAACTTTGACTTTTCATATCAAAATAGTAAATGAAAAATTGAAACCTCAAATGCAAAAAGGATCAAAACACCAAGAATTATTTTTGAGTAAACTTGATTAAGGGAAAAAAAACCCTGGTGAGGATGGAACCCACAAATAATGCACTAGTAATAAAGTATCTCAATTACAAGATCTTTCCCTATTAGGAGCAGATAAATACAACTAGTAAAAAGTCCCTGTTAAAGGACAAACTCTTTTCTTCAAGTCAGCAACCCTATTAGGAGTTGATAGGATGATCCTTTCTTCACTCAGAGTATCTTGCCCAATGTGAAGGTTAAATCCACCTTCTGAAGATTAAACCCACCTTATGGAACCACTGTCCAAATGAAAGTATATATATATATATATATATATATATATATATATATATATATATATATATATATATATATATATATATATATATATATATATATATATATATATATATATATACATACTGATTACAAATAATGACCTAGCTAACAACAACTCTTTTTCTAAAATAGTTCCAATGAAGTACAATTGTCACACAACCTGCTCTACATCAACAATCCTCACATTCACCACATTCACATTCACACCCACATACTTCACAATACTTGATTTACTCTTTTATACAAGATACAACTAATTTATTAGGTCAACACCAATTAGGACTTTCCTAATAAAAAATTATTTACATAAACTCTTGTCAAGATACACATGAGATCTTGGACAAGAAAATAGATAACATCAGTCGACCAACATACTGCATAATCCATAATTTATCTTTGCACAAGGTAGAACACACCACATTTCATAGGTCAGAAGAAAATAAGACTTCACATGGTGACAACCTATAGTTGATGTTTCCACGATCCCTCCAACTCCATGTCCAAGGGTAAAAGTACAAAGTTGTGTCACACTTTTATAAAGGAAAAGGTCAACAACACTCAAAAATTTTAACTTTAATGACATAAAAATGGCATTTATGTTTAAAATTTGGAGATGATGTAAACTAATGAAATGTGTAAAAGTGGATGAAGTTTATGGCTATAATTTTTTTAATTTTTTTTGAACAAGAATTCACATAGTTTTTAAATTTTTTAAGTCCATTTTTTACTTGCTGAAAAATGCTGAAAAATGAGGGTCTTGTCCGCACCAAAAAAGTATATGCAAATAATCTCTTTTTCCTTTGATTTCAAAATATGTCATAGATAAAATGTATAGCTAGTGCAAAAAAGAAGAAAAATTAGTTTTCAATGTATATTTTCTCTGTTATAACTACCCAAAGTCGAACATACTTGAAATCGACAATTTTCATTTCGTGTCAAATTTCCCCTATCAAATCTACACCATTCAGAAAATAAATTACTCACTCTTGAAGATAACTCTCTCCTCTAGTGTTAAATATAAATTTTCAATTTTTTTGATAAGCTTTACTATTTTGTTCTATTTTTGAAGCATCTTGTTCTCGAATGTTAAAATACCTACTTGTAGTATTTTGAAATTATAATATATTAGATCTAATTAAAATACTATAAAAATTATATGATGATAATCTTGACTCTGTGCTCTAAAAAAGGGTATTTTTATATTTGTAAAAAAATATCATTAAAAAGAGTAAGAGTTATTGAAACATCACTTTTCTGAAATAATTTTATTTCTTTAGTAATTGTTATAAAACATGCATTTAATAGATATTTCCAATTGGAAAAGGTGAAGAACTTATCTAACTTAGCTAGAATGAATCTAGCTAGACCATATGTTTGACAAAAAATAATTTTAGTTAGAAATACTCAAATTCAGTTGTGCTGATAAGTTGTCCAGAAATGTGACACAGCTTTGTGCTTTTACCCCCACATAAGATGAAGTTCCACGTGTCTTCTTCCATGTCCTAATCTCGCCAAACATAACTCTATATCACATACATTCTATACTCAAAATTATAGTAACCATTTCATTGTTTTCCTCTACACTGTCCTCTAACCAGTCCACACTATTTCCACTATAACTTACTGTAACCAAGTAAGAGGATTTTGCGATCACAAACAACCATTATAAATAGCATCCAGTACCAAAATACAAGCTCGCAAACTCATAAATGAAACAAATATCATCACATGCCTTCTGCACTCTTTCCTACACTTAGTGAAACATTCTTCTCAACATCTTCTTCACTAATCCTACAACCCTTCACAATCATATGTTGACATCAATGACAAAACATGAATGTCAACAATATTCCTAACAATCTCACCTTTGGCATTGATGGAAAGATAGGACAAAAAACCATCAATCCAAAAACCTTATACAACCTTCTCGAGTTTTTCACTCTGATCCCTGTAATATAGTAAGGTTTTTCATATATCACTCCCCCTTTCACATCAATGGAAAAGGGTGATAGATATCCTTGACATATATCTCTAAGATTCTCCTTCTCTTCTCTTACAAATCTTCATTCTCGGGTGCTCAATCACCCAGATAAGTACTTGTTAAGTCCTATGATCACTCCCTATGAGGAGTGTGTCCAAGCATTAAGTTTAGTGAATAATATATCTCTGATAGCTATTGGACTGATGCATTCTTACATCATCTATTTTTCCAAGGAGGGGTTTTCACCCCAAGCATATCTATGAGATACATAAAGATATATTTTGAAAAAAATTTAGTGAATATATATGCTAATTGTACCCTTGTATTGACATACTCAACTCTCACTTCCTTTTCTACAACTTTCTCTCTCAAATAATGATATTTGATTGAGATATGTTTGGTTTTTGAGTGCATAACCAAATTCGTTGACATATTGATTGTGTTTGTATTGTCACAATTAATCATAAATGATTCTTCAAATCTTATTCCAATATCCTTCAACATCTATTTCATCCAAATAGCCTATGAATAGTTTAAAGTAGTTGTCACATATTCTGATTCAGTAGTAGATTGAGCAACACAATCCTACTTCTTGCTTAACCAAGAGACTAACCTCTTCCCAAGAAAGAATTCACCACCATTGGTTCTCTTTTTGTCATCAATACATCCTAACCAATCTACATCATTGTATGCATTGAGGGTAAATTCATCTAACTTATCATACCACAACCCAAATTCCAATGTACCTTTCAAATACCTCAATATCCTTTTCACTACAATATAGTGAGTCTCTTTTGGATCTTCTTGAAACCTCGTAACAATTCCAAATGCATTTACAATATCTAGTCTAGTATGTGTTAAATATTGTAGCCCTCCAATAATGGATCTGTATTTTGTTTGATAGACACTTTGAATTTCATCATTTGTAGTAAGCTTGCATCTAGTAATCAAAGGTGTTCCAATAGGTTTGCAATCTTCCATGCCAAACCTTTTTATTAAATCCTTGAGTTACTTGGTTTGAGAAATGAAAATGCCATGTTTACTTTGTGTAATTTGCAAACTAAGAAAGAACTTCATTTCACCAATCATAGACATTTCAAATTCATATTTCATTTCTTAAACAAATTTATTACTCATTTCATCATTTCCCCCAAATATAATATTATCCACAAATACTTCTATGATCAGAATTTCATCCTTGCTAGTTCTCAAATATAAATTTGAATCTTCACTACCTTTTCTGAAACAAAGATGTAATAAATACATATCAAGTCATGCATATCAAGCTCTAGGAGATTGCTTCATTCCATACATAGCCTTCTTTAATTTTTAAACCATGTCTCTATCATGTGTCAAGGGAAAATCATCAAGCTGCTTAATGTAGACCTCTTCTTCTAGATCACCATTCAAGAATGCAGATTTTACATCCATCTGATACACTTTAAAGTCCTCGTAGGAAGAAAAAGAAATAAATAATCTTACTACCTCTAACCTAGCCACAGGTGCAAAGGTATCTTCAAAGTATACTCCTTTCTGCAAGTAGCCTTTACATACCAATCTTTCTTTGTTCATATAACTATTATTGCTTCGTTCATTTTATTTCTGAATACCCATTTAGTTACAATAACATTCTTTCCTTCAAGACTAGAAACCAATTCCCAAGTTTTATTCTATATTATCTAATCTAGTTCTTCTTCCATTACATTAATACATGATTCATATTTTCAAGCCTCATTAGTACTTCTAGGTTCCACTTGTGAAATCAGACATAATTCCTCTCTAGAGTTAGATCTAGTTAACATGTCTCTATTCCTATTACCAATAATCTGATCTTCAGGATGATTTCTTGGTACATACATTAGAGTTTTAGGAGCTTTAGATTGTTCACTTACACATATTTTCATATTATTTTCAAAGTCAACCAACTCTTCTACTTCAATAGTCTTTTCTGAGTTTTGATCATAGATCCTTTCTTGAACTTAAAACTTCTCATCAATTATTACATTAATTCTATCAACCATCTTTCTCAATCTCAAATTGAAATATCAGTTGTATCATCTTAAAATGGAAGCACTTCCATTTGGATAGGTTTAGCACCCTCTTTTAGTGCATTTATCATGATAAACCTACATTTAGGATGCATTTGTATGTTCTAGGTGAAATTAGGGTTAGGATCTTGAGGATTCTCCTTAATTTTCCCTCTCTTATGACTCCAAATTCCTAGGTAGGATACAAAAATGGATCCTCCTAGCCTTCATCACATCAATCACATGATCTTTTATCTATCACAGACATTCTATTCTCATCAGGCTTCATTTCTAAGTTTCTGGGCATCCTCGGGGCCTTTAAGCTGCATCCTGGCCAAAGTTAGGCTTTTTGGTCAAGGTCAACCTCGACCCTGACCAGGTCAGGGATGACCTCAACCTTGAATAGGTCAAGGTCAACCTTGACCTTGACCTCATCCTACTGGGATTTCAAATTTTCAATTCCCGCTAATTTTGCTTTCAGGAATTTTATTTTCTCACCTCCGAGTCAGTTGTTTCGAGCTCCAAAATGGTAAATCCTTTGATTATATTTAATTTAGGTCCATTTCTCTAAAGGTTAGGACCTAATTGGGATTTAATTCTCCAAGGTGGCCCTTCTAGAGGAGTGTGACCTAATTCACTATAAAAGGAGGCCTTCCTCCCTCATTTGGATCATCAAGTTTTGGGAGAGCATCATCAAGTATTGGCAAGCAAGAATTTCAAGTCTTCAAGCATCTTCAAGCATTCATATTTGGAGCAGGAGAGAATCATTCTTCTTTGTTCCACTATAATCTACATTTCAAGCATTCAAACATGGAGTAATGACTACAGATTGTGAGAATGGTAGAAGTACTTTAGCCTTCGGGGCTTCGTATGATTTTCTATCACATTCAAATCTATGCATTGTTATTTCATACATATTAATGCTAGGGTTTTAATCTAGAGGATTAGATCTTAGCTTTACACTTTCAATATACACACACACATACTATTTCAATCGGCTATTCGTGGAGGTGGGAATCACCAAAACAGGGGTTTGACTAAGGCAAAACCCTAAATAGCCACCCCAAAAACCCCTTTTTCAAATATCTATAGGTGCTATTTCAGGAATCTAAGGACAGATCGAAGTACCCTTTTCACTAAACTTTCAGGATCTGTGAACAAAATCAGAATCAGACTTCAGAATAAAAATGTGGTATTTGACCTTTTAAAAGGTCAAAGTCGACCTGTGTGAATTTGGAGAAAAGATTTCTGGGTTTTGTCCGCCTCGACATTTCCAGTCTAGAATAGGTGATGGAACCTTCCGAAACTTCATACAAACTTCAGAAAACTAGTATTTCTAGATCGATTTCATAATGAGGTATGTACTTTGACCTAAATTATTTCCAAGCATTTTTAGATCTATTTATGCTATTGCAATTTCTAAACATCCTTTCTAAATGAATAGGTGATGAATGTTATGTATGTTACTATGCTTCCATTTTCACATTATTCATCAGTAAGCTTTACTTTTCATAGAATATCCAAGAAAGATTCCTTCATCACTTCTTGAATCAAACTTTCCTTCCTCATCATCTTTTTTGATAAAACATTTGGTACCAATTTTTTTGAAATATCTAACAGTAGGAGCATAGACAAACCAAAGTTCAAAGGATGTTTTAGTATTACCTTCCCTGATCTAAACTCTATCCAAGGTGTAAACTACAATACTAACTGCTTCCATCCAATGTAAATGTGATACATTTCCTTCAATCATCATTCTTCCAGCAATATCCAATATAGTTTTGTTCCTTCTTTCTGTAATCTCATTCTGTTATGGAGTCCTAGGAGAAGACGTCTATTTGTTTATCCCATGTTCTTCATGGTAAGAATTGAATGCAAAAGATGTAAACTCTCCTCCTTTGTCTGACCTCAAACATCTTATCTTCAGACCTGATTCAATTTCTATTTTTTCCTTGATTATATTGAACTTGTCAAATGCCTCTAATTTTTCTTTAAGAATAGAAAATCACATCATTCTAGAGTGATCATCAATAAACATAATGAAATACCTTTCACCATAAGAGGATCTAGTATTGTAGGACCATAGAGATATGTATGCACTAGATCTATCTTTTCTTTGGTAGTGTATGAATTGCTTTGTACACTCCCCTTTTTTTTCTTTTCCATTACACATTCTTTGTACATGGTGTTAGAGGGCTTCATGATTTTTGGTAAGTCCCTAACTACATTGATGTTACTTTCCTTCACACTGTTATCAAAATTCACATGAAAAAATCTTCTATGCAATACCCAAATTTCATCAATATGAGAAACAAAACATTTTGCATCAATGATGTTCAATTAAAACACATTAACTCTTGTCTTTGTTCCTTATGCAACCAAGTTTCCCTTTTTTCTCTGATAGTTCATGATCCATAGCTAAAATTGATGCAGGGGCATCCAAGGTTAAGGTAGGGGCATTCTATGTGCTCGGTGGAACTGCATAAGTGTTTGTATTTTGGCTGGTTTTGACTCGGTTGCAGCCTTGACCGATGGGCTCGGTCATTGAAGGAAGCTCAGTCGCTAAAGGAACTCAGGAGTCCCTGGTGCTTGGTGAAAGTATGTCTCAGTCATTCCTGTATTGCTCGATCAACACCGGTGCTCAGTGATGCTTAGCAGGTTCAGTTATTTCACTATTGCTCGGTAGTTCTGATTTACCGACTGGAGTTCTGTGTGATTTGTTGAGCTGAATTGGTGCATTTATTATTTGTATCTTTTGTTGGATTCTCCTAAGTGGATCTAGAGGCTGACATGCTGAATTAAATTTTTGTATACAATTTGTAAGCTGACTTGTATGGCATTTAATATTTGTTTGTAAGAGTTAAGGGTTTCATCTTACCGACTTGTGGTTGATGATTAGTATTTAAGGGGTGCTTGGGTAGATGTTTAACAAGATGACTTGGAGGTCGTAGATCTAGATAACTTGAAGGCCTAGCAAGTCAGATCAGAGGTTCTGAAAGCTGAAGTTGGTGAAGTTGTGTAAAAGATCTTGCATGATCTTGTAGATCAAATTGATATCTGATAGTTGTTTGTAGCAGAGCTAGTGGTTGCATACTTGGGAACAAGGAGATTGCTTGGTGGCTTGCGAGCACAAGTTCATATCTTCCTTAGGGTTTCCATCAGCTTTTGATTGTCTTCAGAGTTGAACTAGCTGAGGTTGTATTGGATATGGTTGTGGATCTTGCAGAATTTTTTTCTGATTGTAATTGGCCCTAACCCGGAAGGCCTTACAGCCGAGCATGTTAATGAAAATCAGTGTTAAAAAATTACTTTGTGTTGCATTGTTGAGTAATCCACTGTGTAATTATGAAGCTGCAAGGTTTGGACTGTCCTTCATTGGATCCACCATCCTTGACTGCGTTAGGTGTTATTAGAGCTGAAGTTTGTTCCTTTTAGAGCTAAAGTTTGATCTTGTTGGAGCAGAAGGTTCACCTAGAAAGTCTGATCTTGCAAAGTTGATCTTGTTGGTGAAAATGTTGTGTGCAATTTGGGTTGCAGATCCACAGCACTGAGCTTGTGAAATTGTGCCCTAGTTATTTGCAAGGTTGTAGATTGTGATCTGACTTGTTTACAACTTGGAGATTGTCACAAGGTAGTCTATGAGAGTTTGCTGTAGAGGGTTTTTACATATCTTTTAGGATTCCACCGAGAAGATTGGACCCTAGAGCTATTGTAGATCTTTGTGATGCTATGGAATCTAAGATTATAGAGAAGGTGAAATCAGATTTTAGATCTGAGATGGAATTAATGAAGAATGACATGGTCATCGTGATCATGAGAGTTGTTGCCAGTATACCTCGGAATGTTGGTACTGAAGATGGCTATGAAGAAGCTGTTGAAGAGTTTGAACCTACTGGATCTAGTGGTGATGACTGGAGGGATAGATTTGGTGAAGATAGAACTGCTCGGTTACCTAGATCTACTACTTGGTTTAGTAACTACTGAATGAAAGTTTTTACTTTCTCTGGTACTTTGAAACCCGACAATCTGATTGGTTGGATTGGTGAACTTGAAGATTTCTTTGAGCTAGAAGAAATTGAAGATCCTCTTCAGGTGAGATTAGCATAGACTAAGTTGAAAGGACATGCTGCTCTTTGGTGGAAAGAACTACAAAGAGATAGAGAAGATGAAGGTGAAACAAAGATCAATTGGTGGAGGTTGATGGTGACAAAGTTGAAAGCTAAGTTCATACCTACTGACTATGAGCTTGACTTGTTTAAGAAGTTGTAGAATCTGAAATAGAAGGATCTATCTCTTGAAGATTATACCGAGGAGTTCTACAAACTTACTATTCGGTCTGGACACAGAGAACTTGGTAAGGAAAAGGTAGCTCGATATGTGAATGGTCTGAGATTCAATATTCAAGATGAACTTGGTATGCTAAAGATTGATTCTATTGAAGATGCTTATCAGTATGCACTGAAGGCAGAAGATAAGTTGAAGAGGAAACAACCTAGTAATTCCTGAGGGAAGGAGAAAATTGATCACTCGATGAAGGATAAACTGACTGATGCAGAAGATGAATAGAAACTTGTAGAACCAAAGAAGGCAAGTAGAGTTATCTTTAAAGGTACTTGCTATAACTGTGGAGAGGAAGGACACCATTCTTTTGAGTGTACATAGAAGAAGGTTGACCAACAAACTATTGTGATGAATGAGAACATTCAGAATGAACCTGAATCAGAGAACTTGCTACTTCGGCAAACATTGCTCGATACAAAGGATGAGCCTTGTCAAAGGAGTAACTTGTTTAGAACCTAATGTAAGTCTGGAGGTAAACACTATGATGTTATTGTTGATAGTGGTAGCACTGATAACCTTGTTGCTGAGGACATGGTTTAAAAACTTGGGTTGAATAGAATGAAGCATCCTTGTCCTGATATGATTGCAGAGCTATTTATGACTGTGTGAAGAATGTGTTTACTATTGAGAAAAATGACATGAAGTTTTCACTGATGCCTTTGATGGATACAACGCTTGGTAGGAGAAGTCTAAGTATTGGTAGCCAATTTGATTTGGTAGATCCAAAGAAAATGAATGATCAGTTTTGGGAACTGACTTGTGCATTATCAAGAAAGGACTTGAAGAGACAAAGAAAACTAAAGTGGAAGAATATGCAAGCAAAAAAGGTGGAGGACTTGTATGTGAAGAACCAGTTCGAGGTTTTTGTGTTGAACCCTGGAAGATGTTCTTCTCACATATGAACATCTTTTGGAACCTGGGCTATCTGATGTAGGGGCATCCAAGGTTAAGGCAAGGGCATTCTATGTGCTTGGTGGAATTGCATAAGTGTTTGTATTTTGGCCAGTTTTGACTCGGTTACAGCCTTGACCGATAGGCTGGATCATTGAAGAAGCTCGGTCACTGAAGGAACTCAGTAGTGCCTAGCACTTGGTGAAAGTATTTATTGGTCATGCCTGTAGTACTTGGTCGACACTGGTGCTTGGCAATGCTTGGCATGCTCGGTTATTTCACTATTGCTCGGTAGTTCCGACTTATCGAATAGAGTTTTGTGTGATTTTTTGAGCTGACTTAGTGCATTTATTATTTGTATCTTTTGTTGGATTCTCCTAAGTGGATCTAGAGGCCAACAAGCTGAATTAAATGTTTGTATACAATTTTTAAGCTGACTTGTATGGCATTTAATATTTGTTTGTAGGAGTTAAGGGTTTCATCTTGCCGACTTATGGCTGATGATTAGTATTTAAGGGGTGCTTGGGTAGATGTTTAAGCAGATGACTTGGAGGTCATAGATCTGGATAACTTGAAGGCTTAGTGAGTCAAATCTGAGGTTCTGAAAGCTGAAGTTGGTGAAGCTATGGAAAAGATCTTGCATGATCTTGCAGATCAGATTGATATCTGATAGTTATTTGTAGCAGAGCTAGTGGTTGCATACTTGGGAACAAGGAGATTTCTTAGTGTCTTGTGAGCACAAGTTCAAATCTTCCTTAGGGTTTCCATCAGCTTCTAATTGTCTTCAAAGTTGAACTAGCTGAGGTTGTATTAGATCTCGTTGTGGATCTTGCAGAATTGTTTTTTGATTGTAATTGGCCCTAACTCGGAAGGCCTTATAGCCGTGCATGTTAATGAAAATCAGTGTTAAAAAATTACTTTGTGTTTCATTGTTCAGTAATCTGCTGTGTAATTCTAAAGCTGCAAGGTTTGGACTGTCCTTCATTGGATCCACCATCCTTGACTGCGTAAAAAATGTAACTGATAATCTTTATCCATAACCTGTCCAACACTCAATAGGTTATGCTTAAGTCCATCAATAAGAAATACATTATCAATGTTAGTTTTTTCATCTAGAGAAATAGATCCTACTCCAATAGTTAGTTTAGGAGTATTATCACCAAATCTAACAATTCCACCATCATGCATCTTAAGATAAACAAACCTATCCTTACCACCAATAATGTGATGTGAGCATCCTCTATTAATGATCCATTCAGGTTTCTTTTCAACATGTGATACTAAGGCTCTTTCTTCATGAATAGGTTCATTATCCTTTATAGCTACAAACTCAATCTCATCTCTTATTGAATCATCATCAGAAACACCTTTACTAGCATAATAGAATTTTTCATCATAGAAATCTAGTCTAGTGAACTTAGGTTTGTATTTAGAGACCATTGTAGGACATCTAGATGCAAAGTGACCAATTTTATTGCAAAAAAAACATTTTAAAGGTAATTTTCCTTCAAATTTTCCCTTACCTCATTTCTCCTTTCTTACAATCAAAGAAACAAGTTCATCCATCTTCTTATTTTCTTCATCAATCTCTATTAGATCATACAGACATGGTCTCCAATCTCAAGATACTTGTTAACCCTACTAGTGCTTGCAAGGCATTATGAGGTTTTTTTTATCATTATGAACAATTTTATTGAATGTAGGTTCTATCTTAGGTACGAAATCCTATAATTCTTCCTATTCAAAGGTAGTTAACTTAGCTATCAACATTTCTCTATTGAATCCTTGAGTTAGTCTAATGATCTCCTCAAGCTCCTACACTTTAGTCTTGTAAATAGGTGTCAAAGATCTCATAATATTTGCAATGACATCTTCTTTAGTATAAGTTCCTCCTAAATTTTTGATCCCTATAACAACTTTTGAAACCCTCTAGACATAAGCTCTGATATTTTCATGAGTTGAATCAAGATCGTTAACCTCAGTAAATTATGCTTCAAATAGTGTTCTTGTCAAAGCTTCCCTTGCAACCATATTGCAAGAAAAAAAAATTCTTTTGATCATTGGTAACATTAGGAAAATCACTTTCTGGAACAATATTTTCCTTGTTCTTTGTAGTCATCGAATAATCAATTCCTCGGAAAAAAAATGTATCCTCATCTTGTTCTTCCAGCTATCAAAGTTTTTAGCATCAAATTAAGGATTTTCCTTCCTGTAATGAGGCATCTTTTAATCACCTCAAGCATTCAAGATTTATCTCTAAGGAGAAATAGCTCTAATAACAATTGTTGGATATAAATGAGTGGGGGGGTGAATCAGTTGTAGGTCATTAATATAAAAATTTATCCTTTCATATCAAAACAATAAATGGAAAACTAAAACCTTGAATGCAACATAGATTAGAACACCAAGAATTATTTTCGAGGAAACCCTATTAAGGGAAAAAAAAAAAACCCAGTGGGGATGGAACCCAAAAATAATGCCCTAGTAATAAAGTATCTTAGTTACAACATCTTTCCATGTTAGTAGCAGATAAATACAACCAGTACAAAGTCCCTGTTAAAGGACAAACTCCTTTCTTCGAGTCAGCAACCCTATTGTGAGTTGATAGGAGGAGTCTTTCATCACTCGGAGAAACTTTCCCAATGTAAAGGTTAAATCCACCTGTTGAAGGTTAAAACCACCTTCTAGAACCACTATTCAAATGAAAGTATATAAATATAATGATTACAAATAATGAGTTGACTAACAACTCATTTTCTAAAATAGCTCTAATGAAGTACAATTGTCACACATCCTACTCTACATTAGCAGTCCTCACATCCACCACATTCACATTCACACCCACACACTTCACATCACTTGGTTTACTCTATTGTACAATATACAAATAATTTATTAGGTCGACACCAATTAGCACTTTCCTAATAAAAAATAATTTACATAAACTCTTGTCACGATACACATGGGATCTTGGACAAGAAACTAACAAACATCAGTCAAACAACATACTCCATAATCAATAACTTATCTTTGCACAAGGTAGAACACACTACATTTTATAAGTTAGCACCAAATAAGACTTCATGAGGTCACACACTACAAATGATGTCGCCACAATCTCTACAACCTCATGTCCACATAAGATGAATTTCCACATGTCTTCTACCACATCCTAAGCTTGCCATACATAACTCCATCTTGCATACATTCTATACTCAAAATTACAGTAACCATTTCACTATTTTCCTCTACACTATCCTGTGACTAGTCTAGACTATTTCCACTATAACTTACCCTAACCAACTAATAAGATTCAATGATCACATGCACAACCATTCTAAACATTGTCTATTACCAAAATAAAAGCTCACAAACTTAGAGATGCAACACAAATCATCACAAGCCTTCTGCAGTCTCTCCTACACTTAGTGAAACATTTTTTCTCAACATCTTGTTCACCAGTCCTATGACCCTTCACAATAATATGTTGACATCAATGAGAACACATGAATATCAGAGACATTCATAATAGATAATACTTTGATCTCTCTTTGGAATAGGTAGGAATAACTTTAGTACAAGTGGGCCAAAAGAGGAAATAAATTACGACTATGGGGGAGATGTTAGGTCTTTCTACTTCAGCCTTAGTACATGGTAATCACAAAAAAGGATCCTTATTGATCCTTCTAACATAATTAAATCAAGATGAGAAGGAGGATAACGTCCCTTCTCTTTTCTTTTGACCTTTATGTTTTTTGGGATCTTATGGGAATTTATTGTATTTTCTATCTGTGTTAAATCTTTCATCAATGTTAAATATTTGTTAATTGTACATAAATTGATTTCTACAATAACTAAAAGTATTTTAAAAATAAAAATTAGCATAACACATTGCAAACCAAAATTATACATTTGAGAGAATAAATTAATGTCAGCTTAATTCTAGTAGGTTCTATATATATTAATAAAAAAATAAACACAAGTAATGGTAACTCCTATAAATCAATACTAAAAAAAAAATTAAAAAGAGAGATTTTCATCAAGATTCATGGAATGGATTGAACAAATCATACTTACAAGTCATTTTCTGGTAACAAAGCTTTGGTAAAATAAAATACACACCTCAAAGGGATGATAGAACCTTGAAGTAGATACAATAAAGAAATATTTTTTTTCATCAATTTATCGGACCTCATATTCATCATGTTTCAAATTAGCAACTCCTTACAACATTTCTTCATACCTATTCATCACAATTTCCAAATATATAGGTTACTCATGCTCTTAGGTACTCATACACATATAGTCACATGGAGTAAAATAAACCTCATTTCTTTTCCCTCTTTGTCAATCCCATACATGGGTTTCTCTCAACAAACTAGGGAACCAACCCAACACCACCATGCACATAAATGATAAAGGTCATACATTGTGTAAACACGTACTTAAGAAACATTCATGCATTTTCAAAGAAATAATTATCTAAATCCTAGCTCAATAACAAAAAAATATGAAAAAAACCCATCCCTTTCCACTTAGGATTAGTTTAAAGAATTTCAAATTAAGAACCTTTGGATAAGATGGTGACTATTGAGATCATCTCATTGAATCTCCAATTTTTTACATTAACCTAAGCCATTGACCAAGTTCTCCTTTCTCATTAAGAAGATATGATTCAATTTTTACACCCTTTTCACTAATCATCCTCTTATAATTAGGGTAGGAGATAAAATTGGGATAAGGTTTTCACAATTTCATCAGGATCCATCCTAAACTCATTATTCTCTAAATTAGTCATTAAGATGGGTATAAATGGAGTATGGCCTAAGATATGGCCTAATTAAACATCCAACCTAGAGGGGACTGACCTTGAGAATTAAAAATGACAAATATTTAAATAAAGACCTTTTTGACCAACTTGGAAACACATTAAAGGTTGATTTAAACATTACTTTTATCGAACCAATTTGCAATAAAAATTATAACTTCAAAATGTCAACACTTTAGTGGGATCTCCACACTCATTTCTCATACCATATTAAATGTAATGCATGTTATGATTACATGACTCTAGCCCTTACATATGGGGTAGGTCTTGACACACATGGCCCTATATCACATAGGGCCTCCTTTAACTCCAATTTTTAGTGTGACATAAATAATTATTGATGTCCAATTCAATTGACACATTGGTCCAACCATTAAGATTAAATAGATAAAAAGAAGAATATAAATACTCTCTCTCTCTCTCTCTCTCTCATGCCCACACATAGAGACATGCGTGTGCATGTGCATCCATAAAATTATTTTCCTTTAAGACAACCATACTCTTCAAATCTTACCATCAACTATCCATGAGTTGTTCCATTACACACATTTGTGATAAAATCATCATAGTACTCACTAAATCAGATGTTGAAACATCCACATAAACTATTATGTGTTCACCACCTAACATATCATCTTATTTTTAAATGAGCATAATTAACTATTCAAAATGCACAAAATGATGATTCAAATCTAATTAACTAATCTAAGTGGAAAATTTACTATTTCATTTAAGGTCTACAACTAATCATTATTCATGAAACAAAATCAAAAGAGAGTATATATATTAAAGTATCATCACATGAATATAATCAAAACATGAGGTGTCCATGTCCATCTAATAATGATCCTCATACCAAGGATCAATTCAAAGTGATTTTCTCTTAGGTAGTTACACAACTGCTATAAGTATCAGTACAAATGGAGAAAGACACAACAAAATATCATCAAGCTCCCACTACCTCTTTAAATATTCAATGATAGAATTGAAGGTAACCAATCCATCTTGCAAAGCATCCAATCATTAAACATCATGTGTTGGAATGAAGCACTTGTTTGGATTATCCTAGACAAAAAAAAAAAAAAAAGCATTGAATTGCTCAAGTGTCCTAAAAAACTTTGTTTATGTTAGGTGAATCTCATTTTCATCTACATCTAGTACAAGCTGAATCCTTGTATAAACCAAACTATGAAGAAAAATCTAGAACCAATGAAATGTTATTCTCTCTAGTGTTAAAATTTTATTACTATGATAAATGTTTATTAAAATGAGTTAGACTTTCTTTTCTAGACAGTCATTACTCTTAATTAGAAATCAAGTTTATTAGACATATAATTTATTCTTTTAGTTTAAAGAAATGCAATAGCCATATCCACAACCTCTAATTAGCCTCCATGAAAGTCTATAAGATTTTTGTACATGTCATTTAATTTTTTTATATTTATTTTCAAAAATATATAGTTGTTTTTGTTTTCTCTAGTTTCTTGTTTTGGGCTGAAGGAGATATGACTTGGTTTCTAGGGCTTGCCCCACATTTCTTTTCGAAAGATAATTTTTAATTTATTTTCCTCCTAATTAATTGCATGTAAACATTTATAGTTTTCAAATAATATAATTTTGATCGCATTTTATTATTAAAAAAAATATAATAAATCAAGAATAAACCAAATAAAACTTTTAAAATGTAAAAAAATAAACCTAAAAATATTTTTATTTTTTTTAAATAACAAAGAATATAAATATAATTTAAATAAATAATAAATGCGTAAATTCATAGGAATGTATCAATGCCTTTGTGTGCCTAAAATAATCCCTTATGTAAACAACATGCAAGTAGATTGTTACACGCTTGTTCAAACACCATGCTTGTTGAAATAGATTTCAATTTAATTGATGGAGCTCAAGATGCATAATATTATTATTATTATTATTATTATTAAGTTATTATTATTAAATAATGTATTTATCTCCACAAACAAGACAAAACTATTGAGTTTGGATGAAGAGCAACCTAGTATGAAAGGATTGCATTGAAAACGTCAATCATCTATTTATATTTCAATTATTTTAATGACAATCTTCGGACATGTAAGAATATCATGTTCAAGCATTAAGAAAGGATTTAAAAACCTTAAATGATTCCACATTTTTTAGTAAGGTTTTGTACTAAATAATGGTTCGTTCGGTAATAGATAAGACATTTATGATGCATACGGTAGTAGATAAAGACCTTTTAAAATAGAAGAATATTTAAAAATTAGTAAAATTGATTAATGATGAAAACATTAATTGTTTACTCAAATTTTATGTGAATTGTGTTCAATGAGCATCTTGTTTATTAGTGAAACCTAAAATATTAAAATCATTTTATTTTAATTTATGAAAGTCAAAATGCTTCTTTAAAAAACTATTTTGTTTTGCAAACCCTACGAAAACTATTGAGATTGGACAAAGTCGCAAACAGGAATAGTATGAAAGGATTGCGTTGAAAACGTCAATCATTTATTTATATTAACGTAAATTATTTAATGAGAATCTTCACACGTGTAAGAATATCATGTTCAAGCATTAAGAAAGGATTTAAAAACCTTAAATGCTTTAAAAATCTTGAATGCTTCCACATTTTTGACACAAGGTTTTGGTTATATTATGATGACTTCGGTAGTAGATAAGACATTTTAGACATAAACAATCATACATACGATAGTAGATAAAGACCTTTTAAAATAGAAAAACTATTTAAAATTTTATAAAATTGATTAATGATGAAAACATCAATTGTTTAGTCAAATTTTATGTAAATAGTGTTCAATGAGCATCTTCTTGACTGGAGAAAGCCAAAATACTGTAATGGAAACAAATAACAGTAATAAAAAGGCTACTTATAAAAGGGCAAAAGACTAAAGACAACATTATAAAACAACATCTCTCCAGGTATATGAATTTGTCCTGTGAAAGCTTTAGAAAAGTATATTTAAATGATCTTCTTTTTTATTAAGTTTAAAGAAAAAAAAACTTAAATAGGCATGTAATCCATGGTTGTTAAGACATTTCAAAATAGGAAAAATATCAATTATTTTTTGTGTTTTTAAGCAAAAGGTCATTAGACCTGGAATTTTAATTAATATAAAGATTAATAGTTACATTTAGAAAAAAATATTAAATATTTAATTGTTCTAAAAGTTTTTTAAAAATATTATAATTTAAATTTTCATTATTCATTTTATTTTGGCAATACATCATTTCAATATTTGAGTATATCAATAAAAACAACTAGGTTAGCATTTTTTTTTTGCAATTTTTATAATAAGAAAATTTAGAAAACTGAAAGAAATGTCTAAAAATCAAAAGAATTACATGTAATCAAATCTATTTCCAAACTGAATTATTTAATCAACTATCTTATTTTTTTTCATTACATCAAATATGAACATCGTTACCAAAACTGTAAGTTGTTTGCCATTATACCACCAGGAAGAAACTATAAATTTAATGCAGACCATGATGAAAGCATTGTAGATCATCAAAAACCTCTCTGCAATCCTCTCATGAATGCATTAAACATTAAATGTTTGTCAAATGAATAAAATTATTAAACATATAGAGACATGACAAATTGGATACCATGAGGTACTACAAAATATAGTATTGCAGAGCACCAATACATTTAAAACTTATATCACTAGATACTTATACCTGTTGGCAAGTGGCTAACATATGAGCACATCGATGATGTCATTATTGGAAACACTTAGCCCTTAGATCATTGCAAGGCATTCTAATACTATTTTGGTAATCAATGATGTGAAAAATGCCTAAGTCCATGGTCGGTTCCTGGTAGACAGTCTCAGTATTTTGGCCATTAAACATGGTATAGACAGAGTTAAGTTATGTGAAGTTATATTCAAGTAGACGAATGTATGGAGGATACCTAGGAAATATCACAAGCATTTTGGATGTGAGATGACAAAGATACAGTTCTCTGAGTGCATGTGAAGATAGGAAACAGTGCAACAGAGCAAGCAAAGAAGTATAAGTTTTGGCCAACTTATGTTATGATATTTTATATTTTTTGAGGGACCAACAATATTGTAACATGGGAAAAGTCACAGAGTGTAATGTGTATTTTGTAAATGTCTAAGGGATGATAGAACGCTGGCCCTAGGGATTATACTCTTAATCAGGTATAAGTATGTGATGATATTTTATATTTGGAAATGGAGATTGAGGATGCCAATATGATCAACGAAGTGTAGACTAAGAACAAAGTGAGAAAAGAGATTGCATGTTATGCAGAAGTAAATTTCTCTTGTGTTTATTGTATTATATTTTATAATACTAGACAAGAAGTCCAATTTTATAAGTACAGTGTGCACAACTTTTGTATACCTCTAAAATTGTTTATTAGTCTTCTAACAGGGACCTGTCTATTATAATACTCAGCTCCTAAAAGGGCTAGGAATCCTAATAGGGTCACAATACTTATAGTGCAGATATTTGTGGGTACCATCCCCATCAGGGTTTTCCCTTGGTCGGGGTTTCCCCCCAAAAAAATTATGGTGTTATGAGTACTCTTTTGCTTGTGTACTTATTGTGGATTATTGGATTAACTTTTTTATTTATTAATTGGTTAAGAAAGAATATAAACTATTGTGATATGATTCACCCCCCCTCTCAGTATCACTTAATCCTAATAATTGGTATCAGAGCATCAGGCTCTTGGAAGAAAATCCTAACATCTAAAGGGAGATCTAGATGGATTTTAGTAGTTTAAAGAACTATGAAGAAACACTAGAAGATCTTGATCAGACTAATGCAAATAATGCAGATTCAAAATTCAAGTTAAGAGGGGCAGGAGATTTCATCAAGATACTCAAGGAGAACTTGAATCGTGCAAGAAGTTGTCAAAATTCAAGGTGAATGAGAAAAAGAGTAATCTAATTCATAACGGGTTGAAAAGATTAAGGAAGAAAATGAAGCACTCAAGGATGAATATGAGATCTCAAAGCTACATCTGATTAAGGAGCTTGATGAAGAAAAATATGAAAACCAGAAAATGAAAGATGAGTTACAATCAGCAAAGACAAAGGCAACAAGACTTGAATTTCAATTGGAAGAAATGAAAGAGAAATATCAAAATATTGAGAAACACAATATCTTGATGATTAGCGAACTTGAAGAAGAAAATGAACGCATCAAGAAAGTTCATCAAAACAGTTTGAAGATTGATGGACATTTTAACATCCAAAAACTAGTTGGGGATAAGAATGGAGTTGGATTTGAGGAAGACATATCTCATAATAAGGATCATGCAATCATCAATGTTGACTCGCCTAAGAAAGATGGATCCAAAGTTGAAGGATCTAAGCACAAATATACCAAACCCTCAGATGACAAGTGTCATGAATGCAATTAGGAAGGACACATGGAGAAAAATTGTAAAGGTACAAGTAGTAATAAACCCTTTTCTTGTTACTACTTTAATTGTATTAATTATCATCATAAGGTGAAGGATTATAGAGAACAAGACATGAGATCCATAAGGACAAGTTATTCTAATTTAAAAAAGAATGTTGATAAAGAAGAGGAAACTAGTATGCTAGAAGAAAATGTGAAAGAAAATGAGAAACAGGTCAACCAACCTAATACGAACAAACCTGAGCAAAGTTACCAAGATGTGAAGAGACCTAATGGAAAAACTAAGAGGATTGTTTGTTACAAGTGCAATAAATTTGGATACTTCGCAAGGTTATGTAAATTGTAGATTGATTATAGTTAGCTATGACCTAAAAGAAAAGTTTCATGTTACAAGTGCAACAATGATGGACACATTGTGAAGTATTGAAGATTCAATGGACTAGTAAAAAGGACATTTAGACCCTTGGTAAGGAAAAGGGAACTCAGTCAAGATGAGAAAACCTTTGAAGAAATGAAGGAGAGATACAAAGAGAAGTGGGTCAAGAGTAGAGGCCTAAAGAAAAATAATATTGAGCCAAAAAAATGAGCAATGAGAAATCAAGGAGACTCAATAGACCCTACTAGATCTTGGCATGAGGTTAACGCCTCTTCATTAGCACGAAGGGCCATGCAAGGCCTTAGGGGGAGCATTGGAATATAACACCAACATCTCATATTGACCCTAGATGCATAATGGAGTTGTGTGATCTCGTGTGTAGTTGTGTATGGACATATAGTGACTTCACTTATCATCGCATGGATCTATGTTATTGGATCTTTGATAACAGGTGATTGGGAAATTACTTGAAGTTATCATCTTAATTGTTGCATAGGTTTTTGTGCACCATAAACTATAAGTTATTTATACTTCAAATTTTTTGGCACCATTTAAATAAAAGAGAAGTAGAGACCTAATCTTTGGTAGTGCTTATGAGCTTGCTCACAAAGATTGAAGAAAAAACCTAGATTCCATTAGTTGCATACAAGGTTTTTGTGAATCTCTTTGAGATCTTGCAAAATTATTCTTCTAAGCACATAGAGATGAATGCACCTAAGTTATATGATATCAAGGATGGGAATAGGTCTGAATTCAATAATTAATTGTATAAGTCTATGAGGATGACCCTGCGGGTGCATTCTCGCACACTTTGTATGAGTTATTCATGTAGAGGATATTAGGGCTTACATCCATTATAAGTATTAGAACATAGGATCATTGGAGAAACTTTATGAAAGAAAAGATATGATTGATGATGATGAGAAGCTTAAACCTAAATTTGGCCATTGGAAAACCTAAACCTACTAGGCTGCACAAAACACTTTCAGTTTGAGGAAGAAGAGCGGATTAAGATTGTATTGATCATATTTCTTGACCAATTATTTTTGTTAGGAAGAAATCCTATAATGATCACTAAGGATTTTGTTCATGTAGTAACAAGGTTACCTAACTTGAGGTAAGTTGTTAATCTCACCGAGGAATACCAAGAACAAGGTAGAAATGCTAACTAGATGCAAATGGAATAGGAGGAGACATGATAGTCAGGGATGTATTACAAGAGGATGTAAGAGTCATTTCTATGATTCTTAGTTACAAAATACAGTATAGAAATATATTTAATCTTTTAGGATAAATGAAAATTTTAAAGTTGAGGGACTACTCATATAATATATATTTGAATTTTCCAATTAGAGACCTTTAAAAATCTAAAAGGTTGAATAATTTAAATTAAATGGACAAGAAGAGGAAGATGAACATGAACTAGAAGGAGGGGAGTAGGAGGACAAGTAGGAGAAGAGGAAAAGAAGTAGGAGGAGGAGGAGGAGGAGAAGAAAAAGAAGAGAAGATGCAAAGAGAAGAAGAAGAAGAAGAAGAATAAGAAGAAGGAGGAGGAGGAGGAGGAAGAGGGTTAGATTTATTAGGTATTAAGAAGGGGGTGAATCAATACAAACAAATAAAGAACAAATTCAACCACATTTTGAATAATTTCAATATTAACTTCCAAACCACAAAGCATATAATTGACGTAAGAAAACTAAATAAAACAATATCATGCATCCACAAACTCATCACACATAACACATATATTTTTCTCGTGGAAACCCAATTTGAGAAAACCATGTGTCGAGATTAATACCCACTAAATGATGCACTCTTCTAATGTACACCTATGAAAAGCTTAACCTTGTTAGGAATTTACAACAACAACTGCTAGGTGCTACCTGGTTAAGGGATTTATCTTAGGCATGGTAGGACCTTTACCCTATCAGGAGTAGCCTTGTTAGAGGACTTTAAACACAAGCTAATGAGCAACCCTATAAGGTTTTACAATAGGGACCTGCTAGGATCCACCTGGTTAAGGGATTTTGACTATTGTAACTATTAGGGAATAATAGATAGAAAGATTGGAAACCAACAACCTCTTTTCTTGATTAGATCCAATGTAAAGCACTCATTCACTTATATTTAGACTCTGGTACACCCTGGCTTGATAACACCTTCATACACACATCGGCTATGCGCAATCAACAATAAACTCTTGCATCCTTATCATATAAATATTTGTTTATCAAGCCCTAGTGTCTTCCACCACCTTAGGCTTGTCCTAATGACTTACAATTAAACTTTCAATCTTTTCACTCAGATCCAATGCACTAATACACACATCTCTATGCATAATTTTTTTTCCTATACTGTGCCAGCCAATACAATGATTTACATAGGATTCCATTTCAAGGGGTCAAACACATTTTGACCAAACACACTTTTCCTCTAGAATCTTCTCCACATGCTAGCATCAAAAAATGTGATGCAGATCAACACCTCCAATCATCAGGACAAGTCACCACATTGTGACTAACATAACTTCATCACTGTTGCTACCATATCGATCATCAATCCAAGATCTACCATCGGTAGCTTAAGAACATAAGTATTCACCCTAAAATTACTTATGTAGCAGTAACACCTTCTCACTGGTCATCCAAATAAGTTGTGGTCGCAAACCATAGCATTGAAATAGTTCTAAAACCTCCTTCTATGACCACACCACATAAAGCATCGTGGATTGATAAGCCAATCAAATCGCCTATCGCTCGTCACTAACTAATATAGCAGTTTCACTATAGACCGGGTATGTGCAAGATCATGAGGGGCCAAAAAGTGGCGATGTTAAAAAAATCCACTTTTCAATAGTCCAAAAGAGTATGAAAATGTATGTGACTTTTTAGTAGGCCTGGGTGTCAGTACACCTGGAAATTTAGACACCAATGCACAAGCCTAATCAGGTACCCGATATTTTTGGGTACATGAAAAAACGGTGGGAGTAAATGAAAAAATTGAACTTTTATATATAAAAAGAGGTATATATATAATGTTTAACTATGAAATATGAACTTTGAAATATATAATGTTTAACTATAAATTGAACTTTGAAATATGTATAATATCACTATTATATATATATATATATATATATATATATATATAATATAATATACATATATATATATATATGTATATATATATATTTATATGTATATATATACATACATATATACATATATATATATATACATACATATTATATATATACATATATATATACATATATATATACATATATATGTATATACATACATATATATATATACATATATATATACATATATTATACATTATATATACATATATATATACATATATATATATATACATACATATATATATATATATATATATATACATATATATATACATATACATATATATATACATAATATATATATATATACATATATATATTACATATATAATATGTAAATATATA